>RCUC01119409.1:0-35962 GCA_003697995.1 Taxidea taxus jeffersonii | reverse complement strand
ATGCATTCCTGTGCTTTAAAGAAATAAAGGAACTCCCCAAGGGCATTCAGAAATGAGGGGGAAAAGTTCGAGATGAAATGGATTACGGAACACAGTTGTAGGCAGAGAAAGTTGGCGTAGCCCTCCTGGCAAATACCAAATCAGTGCCAGGAAGTTCAGTCTAGGCTCTGCCCTTACCTCTCACCTCAGCCCCAAGGTGAGGAAGCTGAGCTTGACTTTCACAATAAGCCAGAAGTGCTCAGATTTCTGGGCTAGTATGTTCCTAGTAGGGCTGTTCTGGGCCCTTGGCAAAAGCAAATCCTCTGGAAAGAACCACAATTGAGGCCCTCTGGTTTCCTATAGATAAGGTTCAATCAAGTAGGTCCTTCCCCCCACCCCCGCCAAAATACCAAGACATGAAAATAGGCACCAAATGAGAGGTCAACAGAAAGTTTTTTGTATATCCCAAAGACTCCACATTAGAATTTTTTTTAAAGATTTATTTATTTTGCAGAGGGAGTGGGAGAGGGAGAAGCAGGCTTCCCGAGGAGCAAGGAGCCCGATGCGGGACTCGATCCCAGGACTCTGGGATCATGACCTGAGCCGAAGGCAGACACTTAATGACTGAGCCACCCAGGGACCCCAACTCTATATTAGAATTAACAAAATAAAACCTCATAGGAAATGTTTAAAGAAACAATGGAACAAAAAATTCAGCAAAATATGAATAATCGATGCCTTTGAAAAGGAAGCAAAGAAAACAATACAATAGTTATTGAAATTAAATACTCAGTGGATTGGTTCAATGGCAGATGAGAGCCAACAGAAGAATTACTGAACTGCAAAGTAAATCTGAAGAAATTACAAAACAGAAAAATCCAGTGGGATTGGAACTGAATATAGTCCTGGATTGCTCCCTTCCCATTCTGCCTGAGTGAGGGCACTAGTCTTCCAGTTAACCTTCATTGACCTGGGTGATGATGTGGCTCCCTGTCATCTAGGAGTTTACTCTGAAGGTCATTTTCAATCTCTAAATGCAGAATCAGGAAAACTTCCCAAGACATGGCTTCAGGGAAGCCATTGATCTTAGTAGTGCAAAGAGAAGATGGGTTGGGGACTTAAAATTGGTCAATTCTGTCTTGGAGAAGAAGGGGGCAAGCAGTCTTGTTGCGTGTAGTCCTGAAGTGGTAGGATTTGGCCATTGGGTAGAGTTGGGAAGAGGTAGACTTGAGTTACCAAAGAGTTTTCTAAAAGAGCTGCTCGAAGAGGGAATATATCTGCTTAATAAGATAGAGATCTCCCCATCATTGGAGGCATACAAGTATGAACCAGACCCCCAAAGCTAGTTACATCAGAACCTCCTAGTGTGGCAGAGATCACTGTTTCCCAGTATGCATTTTCTATTGTAAAAAGGAGTCTCAATTTTTAGCTGGATGTATGGTTGATCAGAATAAAGACTCAGTGGCGCCTGGATGGCTCAGTTGGTTAGACATCTGACTCTTGATCTTGGGGTTGTGAGTTCAAACCCTGTACTGGGCTCCATGCTGGGCATGGAACCTACTTTGAAAAAAAAAAAAATAGACTCTTCAGGCAGCTCAGTGTGGTCCATGTGACTTAAGTTGTGGCCAATGAGATGTAAGGATAATTTGTGTATGCAATTTGCAGGAAGTATTTTGGAATTATTAACTATAGTCACCTACATTATATCCCCAAGACTTACTATAAATATAGGAAGTGTCTTATAAGGGAAGAGGCATACCCTTTTAACCTTTCCTTTAGATAATTGCTTTCAGATCTCTGCTGGAACATTTCACCTTATCAGACAGGCTCTCTGACCATCACAGATGAATTAATGTTCCCCACCTATCCCCCCACATAGCCATTATTTTCAAGATATTTAGCCATTTATTTGCCTTATTCATAGCACTTAACTCCACCTGATATATACATCTATGTGTCTAAGTCTGGTGGTCTTCCAACTCTGAGCGTGCATCAGATTCAGGAGGTCTGGGATGGAGGTCTAAAGATTTGCATTTCTAACAAGATGGTAGGTGCTGCTGCTGTCAGTGGTCTAAAGACCACAATTTGAGAACCACTGGACCTGGCTTTTTAGGTTCACTACCCTATCCCAGTACCAGGAATGGTGCATAAGTGGTGGTGCTTTGTAGGTGTTTGTTGACTCAAATTATTGGCATTACCTCATTTAATCGCTTTGGGGTAAGTACTATTATTATCCACATTTTACATATAGGGAAACCAAGGGTCAGAGATAAGTGACTTGTGCAGGGGCACAGCTAGAAAGGGGCAGAGCTGGGATTTAATGCTGCGCTTGTCTGTAACCACAGATAGTGCCCTTTAATCACTACACAGGTGGGGGCTCCGCACAGTCCGACTGGTAAGGAGGAGCAGGAGGGGGATCATCCTCCTGTCCTCGCTTCTGCAAAAGACGGAAGTAGATGGCAGCAGAGTTCTCTCTCTCTCTTTTTTTTTTTAAAGACTTTATTTATTTATTTGACAGAGACACAGTGAGAGAGGGAACACAAGCAGGGGGAGGGGGAAAGGGAGACGCAGGCTTCCCGCTGAGCAGGGAGCCCCGAAAGGATCATGACCTGAGCGGAAGGCAGGCACACCTAACGACTGAGCCACCCAGTTGCCCCCAGAGTCCTTGCTCCTAAGGGAGCCTAGCAGCTTCCCTTACTTGTGGCACTCATTTATGGGTGACCACTAGGTGGTAGCATCATTCTGATAGGAAGCTGCCTACTTGGGATGTGGGTGGTGTCTGGGTTCTGATCTGAATTCTGGCCACCATTAGTTCTCCCACCCTAGGCATATCCCATTGGCCTACGGGTAAGTCTCAGATTCCCCTTCTTTACAGAGAAGAGACCAGATCTTCATCTCCAAAGCACCTTTGCAGCTCAAATACCACCTCGAAGAGACAAGTACAGGCACTAAAATTCAAACACCCCAAGCTAGTTGTACTATTGTTTTCTCCCCCACTGGAAAAAAAACAAGCACAGCCACCATCACCCCCAAAAAACTATAAAAGCCCCGCTATAACAGTAATGTCCAAAAGAAATATAAGCCACAAAACTGAGCCACATGTAATTTCAAATTTCCTAGACCCATAAATAGAGTAGAAAATAATATAAATTATAATAATATATTTTATTTAATGCAACATATCTAAAATATTTTCATTTCAATGTAGTAATATGAAAAATATCAAGGTATTTTACATTCTTTTCTTATTGTAAGTGTTTGAAATCCAGCACATCGCATCTAGACTAGCCATGTTTAAGACTTCAACTGCCACATGCAGCACCATCCTAGAATATTCATGGCAAATGTTTTTGAGGTAGGAACTGTGCTGAGTGTTTTATATACATTATCTTAATCCTCACAGCACCCAATGAAGTAAGCAAGGTTATTATCCTCTCATTTTTGCAGATGAAGAAACTGAGCCTCGGTGACACTGAGTGTCTTAGGCAATATCACATATTGCATGTAAGCAGAAGAGTCTAGATTTGAGCTTGGCTCTGTCTCCACAAATGAGCTCTTTGTCATGACATAATCTAGCCCTGCTGGTAGATATGCAGTCATGGGGTCCCACTGACAGGGTTCCAGATCCAGGGAGTGCAAAAGCCTGGAGCCAACAAGAGGGCCTGTGAGGGTAGGAGGCGAGGCCTTAAGCTGTCATTCTCCTACCCTAGTTGTGTATTTGGCAATGTTGAGCTTGGCTGGCAAACCACCAGTGACTCTGTCAAGGAGAAATCATGATCTTAGGAAAATCGTGTTTGCATGATGAGTAACTGAGCTTACCCAAAAAAAAAAAAAAAAAAAAAACCAACTTGCATCAGGGGCAAATGAAAATTGAGAACTGCAGAACAATAGGATTAAACTACAGGTGAGTGCAGAAGAGGGTAGAATTCCAAGGGCCCAATGGGTGGACATTGTGGTAAGTAAGTGGTAGGTTTCCCTCAGGAAAAATAGTGATGATGTTAATAACCAAAATTTATTATGTACTTACCAAGCAACTTAAATGTAGCATCTTACTAATCCTCATAATCACACTAGGAAATAGGTACGACTCTCACTACCATGTTACAGATGAGGAAACTGAGGCACAGAACTCTTGTAGTTAGCAGAGTTGAGATTCAGCCACAGCAATTCTGTCTGGAGTCCGTGTTTTGGATTGCTATGCTCTCCTACTGCCTAGAACAGTCTGCTTCTGTCTCTGCAGGCATGCAAATAGATTATCAGGGATGTGAGGAAATGCTCAAAAAGGGTCGTTCCTGGGTAGGACAGGAGCCTGGTGAACTGATACTAAGCTTGTCTGGAGGGTGAGTGTGGAAATTGCCCACCTGAGACAAAGATGGGGAAAGAATCACATCTGCCTGGAGCGCCTGGGTGGCTCAGTGGGTTAAAGCCTCTGCCTTCAGCTCAGGTCATGATCCCAGGGTCCTGGGGTCGAGCCCCACATCGGGCTCTCTATTCAGCAGCGAGCCTGCTTCCTCCCCTCTCTCTGCCTGCCTCTATGCCTACTTCTGCTCTCTGTCAAATAAATAAATAAAATCTTTAAAAAAAAAAAAAAAAAGAATCACATCTGCCTTTCAAATCTCTCCCACAGGAATTAGGGGTACAGGAAGCCTGGCCAAAGTGAATAAGGGGTCTTTGGAGGCAGCATGGCATGGTAGTTAAGAGAGTAGAATCTGACGACAGCTCAGACCTGTGTTCAAGTCCCAGCTCTGCCACTTACTAGTGTCCTTAGCTCGTACTTATCTCATTAATCTCCCTGAGGCTCCTAGGGCTGTTGTGACAATGAAATGAGAAACCGTGTTATGAGAATCCGTTATACTCAGTCACAGAGGTGAGACACCAATGGGGAACGAAAGCCAGGAATGAAGGCCTTGGTGTACTTCGGGAAGTTTCACTTTTTCCTCAAATCCAGTAGACTGTGCTGTTGGTGGCAGCATTTGAGCAATGAGCTGCCATGCTGAGGCAGGAGGGCTGAGACCTGAGGAACAGAACAGAAGTGTCGGGGCACTTGTTTGGCTGCCATGGAGGGGAGGCACTGGGGAGGAGGCTAGGTGACAAGAGTGGCCTTGCTTGGAGGAGCAGCTTCTGCAGAAGCCCCTCATCGTGCAGGAGCTGGGCAGGACACTTCTCAGCCCCTTCCATCCCCATTCCCTCCTGAGTCATTCCCATCCACAAACCTGCCCCAAAGCCATGACCTGAATCCTCTTCTGGCTGCTGCCCGCCCACCTCCCACCACCCCCACCCCGGGCTGCCCCTCGCACACTGGCGCCATTTCTCCCAGTCACCTCCTGACCCAATTCACTGATCTCATGTCTCCATCTCCCATGGCCTCCACGTGGCCATGCCCAGAGACCTTCTCCTCCACAATCTGCCACAATCTGCCACAGTTAACACTCCTCCTCCACCCTTTATTGGGATCTGTGAGCGCACCCTTCTCCTGACTCTCCTTCTCTCTGACGGCACCTCTACGCTGGTCAGGGTTGCTTCTCCATCCAGTCTCTAAATGTTGAGGGTCGCTAGAGTGCAGCCCTAGTCCCAGGGTTGTAAATTCCATCTGCAAGTTGATCATTTACAAATGTCTGTGTTCACTCTTTTTTTAAGTTTCAGTCTGGTACCATCAGCCATCTACTTGATGTCTCTGTGTGGGTGTCACACAGACTGCAGCCAAAACCAAACTCTGAAGTCTGCCTGTTCCAAAATGTGCTCTTCCATCTTTCCCATCTTGAATGCCACCATCTATTGTGCCCCAAACCCCGGCACCATCTTTGATCTCATTCGCAAAGCAGATGCTGACATCTCCCTTCAAAACAGCTGTGGAACCCATCCACTTCTCCCCGTCTCCACCACTACCGGAAATCACCACCATCTCTCATCTAAGCCACTTCACTCCTAGCTGGTCTCCAGGCTCCCACTCCTGCTCCCCTTAAATCTGTATGCCACACATCATTTTAAAACATTAACCAGCCCCTTCCTGCCTCACACCCTCTGCTAGCTTCCCATTGTTTTGAAATAATACCCACTAGCACCCAGGCCTGCATGATCTGGCCCTTGCCTAGCCCATCAACAACATTTGAAATCACTCTCCCCCTTGCTCTAAATGCTCAGACGTATGGCATTTCTTTCTGTTACTCAAATGTGCCAACAACTTCCTATTTCTGTGAATGACATCATCTTCTCTGTCACCCAAGTAGGAATACTCCATAGCATCTTGGTCCCATTCCTTTCTCCAGAAAGGCCCAAGTCCAGTCTGGCCCAAGTCCTGTGGACTTTTCTCCTGACCTTTTTACTCTTTGTCCCCTTTCCTCCATGTACCAGCCACAGGCTCCATCAGGCCTTGCCTCTCCAGCTTGACTTGTCACCACAGCCTCCTAACTGGTCTCTCTGCCTCTAGCCACAGATCGATCCCTGACCCCTAAGCTTAACCCCAGCTCCTGGTAGCCTGGTATCTGAGTGATATCTGACTCCTGCTCCACCCTCTGAAGACTGGGGCTCAGCCCTTGCCCGGTGTCTTCAAATGTCCCTGTAACCCAGTGCCTGGCGTAGAACTGGTGCTTGGTACATATGTGTTGGATGAATGAGTCATGGGGAGGACTACCCAGTCTGTCCTGCTCAGAGGCATTAGCTGAGATCACAAGTCTTTTTACCTGCCTGCCAGATGGCCCCTGGGAGAAGAGTCTGGGAGTTCCAGATCCTGGATTGGTTGTAGAACATCTGACCTTGGGCAAATCAGATCCTTTCCTTGCTCAATTGTCCCTTCTATAAGATGGGAAGAAACAAAATAGCTAGTTTCTTTTTCCCAGAGGCATTGTACTATATTCAGGGCCTTTTGTTACAAAGTGTTTTCCATCCAGGCTCTCCTTAGACCTTCCCAGCAGTCCCATGAGGCAGTGGGGATTGTCTGTCCCTATTGTATAGATTGTCAAGGAAGCAGCTGGAGCCACTGTGTTAAAACACAATTAGATAACAGTACTCCTCTGCTCAAAGGCTTCTTCTCAGGGTTCCTGATTTCACTCAGAGTAAAAGCCAAAGTCACGTATATAGCCACAGGGTCTGGCTGCATATGTCACTGAGCTCATATCCATTTAATCTCCAGATCAGTGACTCCACTCCAGCAATCTCCAGATCAGTGACTCCACTCCAACCACACTAGCCTCCTTCCTATTCCTCAACCATGCCAAGCACATCCCCACCAAGGGGCCTTTGCTCTTCCTGTTCCTTCTGTCAAGGACACTTCCTCAGACCTGGGCTTGGTAAACCACCTCACCTCCTTCAAGCCTACCCTCAAATTTGGCCTTGCCAGTGAGGCCCATCCCAACACCCTACGAAGTACGGCAGCCTGCCCCCATCTGCCTGCCCCAGCAATGCCTTCCCTTTTCCCCAGCTCGCTCATCTCTCTCCGACACAGAATAGTTTACTTGTCTCCCTCTAGCATGTGTTCCACAAGGGCAGAGATGGTTCTCTGCTTTGTTCATTGAGGTAGCCCAAGTACCCAGGACAGTGCCTGGCACAAAGCAGATGTGCTAATCAGTAACTGTTGAATGGGTGGAAGAAGTAAAGCAAGTAACTTGCCTGGGGTGGGTGTAGCAAATACAAGTCTGAAGCCCAAACCTGCTCCTTCCCCACGAAGAGCCCCTTCTCTGGCTCGGTGTTCATGGCCCAAGTATACTGGATCCATGGAGGCCCCACGCCAGGCCATTCGGGGTGTGGACAGGGCTGGACGTGAACAGCTCACCTGCCACCTGGGGCAGCTCTTTCCTCTCCGGGACTTAGGGACTAAGCAGAACAGGACGGGCCTGAGGCCCTGGGCGACTCCACCTCCTGGCCCACCCAAGTGAACTGGCAGGAACTCACACCTCTGGAGCCTGGAGTATCCAGACCAAGGGAGGGCAGGCATTTCAACTGACCAGCTTGAAGGGTATAGTATGAAACTCCCAGGAAGGCCCTGGGTGAGAGGATACACATGCTCGAACAGACAGGCTTGGTTCTCCCTTTTTTTGAGCAGCTCCAAATCTCTGGACATGGTCAGGGTCCCTGATTCAGATTTAGCAAGTCTGCAGGAAAAATCACATTGAGCCACCAAAGTTTTATTGCACACTTAGTCTCTATGTCAGGCATGTGAATAGTAGCTCATTCAATTCTCCCAGCAACCCAGTAAGATGGGTTCTGTTGTATGTCTGTTAGATTCTATTATACGCCTATTTGACAGATGAGGGAACAGAGGCAAAGCAAATCAAGTAATTTACTTAAAATCGCACATCTACTAAGTGGTAGAGCTGGAATTTTTTCCTATCAAAACAAACAAACAAACAACTTTTGATAGTTACTGAGAAAGTCCAAAAAGGTTACAGTACACATTGTGCGTCTATGCTGCGAAAGAGCCCACTGTCCCCACAAGTACCAGTATAACAATACTGTAACAGTACCCACAGTGTAACAATACCAGTGTAAAAATACCCACATCAATAGTCAACTATTGTTAATTTTATCTATTATCTCTCTGTATCTTTCTTCTGAACAATTTGAAAATATGTTGCAAATGTCATATCATGTCACCTCCAAGTATTTCATTTAGCCTTCAGCCCCTAAAAGGAAATATTCACTTAATAGCCAAAAATTCTATTATCCCACCTAAGAAAAACTGTAATTCCCAAATAGCCTCTAATATTCTATCCAGATTCACATTCCCTCAGTTTCTCAAAAATATCTTTTGTAGCTTTTCTTTTCAAACCAGAATCTTGTCAAGATCTGCAAATTGCAAGGATGCCTTGGTAGCTCAGTCTGTTGGTTAAGTGGCTGCCTTCGGCTCAGGTCATGACCCAGGATCCTGGGATCAAGTGCTGCATTGGACTCCTTGTTCAGCAGGGGGCCTGCATCTCCCTCTGCCTGCTGCTCCCCCCGCTTGTGCTCCCTTTCTCTCTGACAAATAAATAAAATCTTTTTTTTTTTTAAGATTTTATTTATTTATTTGACAGAGATCACAAGTAGGCAGAGAGGCAGGCAGTGGCAAAGAGAGGGGGAAGCAGGCTCTCTGACGAGAAGAGAGCCCGACACGGGGCTCGATCCCAGGACCCTGAGATCATGACCTGAGCTGAAGGCAGAGGCTTTTAACCCACTGAGCCACCCAGGTGCCCCAAATAAATAAAATCTTAAAAAAAAAAAAAAAAGATTCACAAATTGCATCTTGTTGTCACATTTCTTTAATCTTTTTAAAAAAGATTTTATTTTTATATAATCTCTACACCCAACATGGGGCTTAAACTCACAACTCTGAGATCAAGAGTCCTATGCTCCATTGACTGAGCCAGCCAGGGTCCCCTACATTTCTTTCTTTCTTTTTTTAAGATTATTTATTTATTTGAGAGAGAACAGAGCAAGCAAGAACATGAGCAGGGGGAGGGAGGAAGAGGGAGTTACAGGCTCCCCGCTGAGCAGGAAGTCTCAGGGCACAGTTCCAGGACTCTGGGATCATGACCCGAGTGAAGGCAGACACTTAGCCAACTGAGCCACCTAGGTGCTCCACCCCTACATTTCTTTAATCTTTTAAAATATAAAACCCTGTCTACACACATATCTTTTTCATGGCATTGGCCATTTGATTGTAACAGTCATTGTCTTGCAGACTGTCCTGGATTTATTTCCTCATGGTGTCATTTAAACTTGTTCTTCTACCCCTTTAATTACTGTAAACTATAGCTTAGTTTTAAAGGTAGGTTCAGGTTAAGGAATTTTAGAAAAGATATTTCCTGGCTGATGTTGAGTTTTATACCCCCATTAAGAAACATAACGTCAGGTTGCCCCACTGTTGGCAATACTACGTTTGATCACTTGGTAGTGACAGCAGTAAAGTGCCTTTCCCTCTCTGCCACCAGCAGGGACCTTTGGGATGATACTATAGTGTGTGGATATCCTGTCGCCCTCCAATCTTTCATCTCATGGTTTTGGTACCCATTGGTGGCCCTTGCCTGAACCAGCTATTACACTGTGGTTATAAAAAGGTGATTTTCTAATTCTATCTTTTCTTTTCTGTTAGTTTTCTTACATTCTTCTGTAAAGAAGAATTTTTCTTTATCGATTAGTATTGAACAATAGTTTCTTCCAAAGAGGCAAGGTAAATTATTTTAATTGGTTCTGGAATTGTTCCATATTTGGGTAGCAGGTGCCCATTCAAGTTGGATCCTGGATCCTTCTTTTTCCTCTTTTTTAAAGGAGTTCCATTAAAAAAAAAATTTTTTTTTTTTTATTTAGACAGAGAGCACGAGCAGCAGGGAAGGGCAGTGGGAGGGCAGAGAGAATCTCAAACAGATTCTCCACTGTGTGTGGAGCCTGACTCGGCTCGATCTTATGACCCTGAGATCATGACCTGAGCTGAAATCAAGAGTCGGACACTCAACCGAGCCACACAGTTGCCCCAGCTCCTGGATCCTTCTGACAAATCCCAGTAGTCTGAGCATTTCCTTGCTTTCTGGAAAAAAAGATGTCTCCAACATACCTACCTGTATTTTCTTTTCTTCTGGAATCCTGTGATCCAGCTATTAGAACTTGGATGTGAATACAGGGAGTCTGCCCCAGAGTTCTTTTGTTTAACTGCAGGGGCCAGTCTCAGCTCTGACCTTGCTGTGTGCCCTTGGGCCAGTTCCTTTCCCCTTTCTGAGTCAGACTTTCTCCATATGAAAAATGGAGGAGCCAAATCCTGCCTTAACCCTGTATCTATAAGGATGTGTTAGATACCAAGCCTTCCTACTTTCTATTACTTTGTCTCCTTCCCCATGCAAGGAGAAAGGGGTGGCACAGAACTATACTGGGCAGTGGGGCCTATGTGACATTTGGGACCTCTTCCCTTCTTAGAGAAGATGGAGGGAGCCCTCTCCCATCCATCCTGGGGAAACTCGGCCTTGGGGTCCACCCTCCTGGCTGGAATTAGTCTACAGCCTCTTCTGGGCAAGGCTAGGTTGATCTTTGGGGTCATCCTCAGCTTGACCTAAGGTGGTTTCACAAGGACAAGGGTTTGGGCTGCCATTTTTTTTTTTTAAAGATTTTATTTGTTTATTTGACAGAGAGAGCGAGCACAGGCAGACAGAGTGGCAGGCAGAGGCAGAGGGAGAAGCAGGCTCCCTGCTGAGCAAGGAGCCCGATGTGGGACTCGATCCCAGGACGCTGGGATCATGACCTGAGCCGAAGGCAGCTGCTTAACCAACTGAGCCACCCAGGCGTCCCTGCCATTTTGTTTTCACAATCAGCTTAGAATCAATTGACTTTGATGCATTTTTTTCCTTGATTTTTAAATTTAGTTTTACTTTGTATCCAAGCTACAAATTTACATATTTAAAGAATCAAATACTTATATAAGTCTTGCTGTGAAAAATAACATTTCCTCACCTTCCTCTTTATACTACTTCAAACTTTTTTAGCCAGTTCCTTTGGTATTTATCTCTGTATCTCTGAATAACTTCTGGTATTACTTCCCGATTTTTCCATTTTAAACAATATCTGGTTGGTTTTTCACAGTGGAAGAGGAAGATTTAGACCTCTTTCCTCCTCTATCCCTCCAATGTCACTCTGTCCTCTCATCCTCCCTTATGTCTCTATGTTATGTTTGGTTATGTATGATCAACTTTCAGTGTTTACCATATTATGACAGTGTGTATACCATTCAATTTGAACCACACAGTGTACTAGGATTATTATACATTTCCTACATAACTTTTGTTTTCTCAAGACTTAATAGTTGTCTTGATTTTTCACTTACTTAATTTTTTTTGTTTTTTTAAAATTAGGTTTTTTATTTTAATTCCAGTATACTTAACATACAGTGTTATAGTAGTTCCAGTGGTACAATATAGTGATTCAATGAGTCTGTACATTACTCAGGGCTCATCATGATAGGGGTACTCTTTAATCCCCATTGCCTCTTTCACCCATCCCCTATTCTCCTCCCCCGGTAACCATCAGCTTGTTCTCTAGAGTTATGAGTCTGTTTCTTGGTTTCTCTCTCTCTCTCTCTTTTCTTTGCCTTTGCTCATTTTCATAGGTTTCTTAAATTCTACCAAGAATGAAACCATATATTTGTTTTTCTCTGATTGACTTATTTGCTTAATATTATATACTCTCTAGCTCCATTCATGTTGTTGCAAATGGCAAGACTTCAATTTTTTTTGGCTGAACAATATTCCATTGTGTTCCATTCCATCTTCTTCTTCTTTTTTTTAATCTTTTTTTCTTTTTTTAAGATTTTATTTATTTATTTGTCAGATAGAGAGTGCAGGAGTGAAAACAGGCAGATAGAGTGGCAGGCAGAGGCAGAGGGAGAAGCAGGCTCACTGCTGAGCAAGGAGCCCGATGTGGGACTCGATCCCAGGACGCTGGGATCATGACCTGAGCCAAAGGCAGCTGCTTAACCAACTGAGCCACCCAGGTGTCCCCCATTCCATCTTCTTATCCATCATCTTTTGATGGACACTTGGGCCCCTTCTATAGTTTGGCTATTGTAAATAATGGTGCAATGAACAGGGACGCTTCTATCCCTTTGAATTAGTGTTTTTGCATTTTTTGAGTAAATTCCTAGTAGTGCAACTGCTGAATTGCAGGTTAGTTCTATCTTTAACTTTTTGAGGAAACTCCATGCAGTTTTCCAGAGTTGCTGCACCAGCTCACGTTCCCACGAATGGTACATGAGTGTTCGTTCCTTCATTTACTTAATTTTCCATGAAATTATCATAATTTAATCTTATACTCTCCAAAAATGATCTAAATTGCCTCGCAGTACATCCAGACACATCAGATATCTATCAAGCTTGTCTTGTTGTGGAGATATCTTTCAGAACTTTTGAGCCTGATCCAATGTAAATGTTTTGTTTAACTTCTAGAGTTTCTATACGCCACCCTCCTGGCAATCCCCGTTCCCTCTCATGAACTGAATTTCAGTTTCCCCTGTCCCAGGTCTTCTCTTATTTTTAGTGAACTTCAGATTGGTAGAACAGAACTTCCTGAAGCTTTCTGAGAAAGGAACATTTTTGAGATATTGAATGTCTGAGAATATCTTAATCTGAGAATATCTTAACAACACCCTCCCGTATTTGATAATTTGGCTTAGTAAAAGATTCCAGGGTGGAAATAATTTTCCCATAGACTTTTGAGGGCATTGTTCCATTATCTTCTGGTTTCCAGGGTTGCTGCTAAGGAGTCCAAAGTCATTGTGATTCCTGGGTTTTTGTATTTTTTTTTCCTTTTTGGAAATTTGGAATTTGTGGAATCCTTGTCTTTATTTTTCTGAAACCTCCACCATGATATCCCTTGGTTTGAAACTATTTTATGCCTTTTCCTTGGTGCTCACTGGGCCCTTTCAGTTTGGAAATGTATGTCCTTGAGTTCTGGGCATGGACACGATACTGAGTTATTTCACTGATGATTTCTTCCCCCTGATTTTTTCTGTTCTCTATTTCTTAAACTCTGATATTTGGCTGTTGGGCTTCCCAGATTGGTTTTAATTCTCTTTTCTTTTCTTTTTGATTTTTCTTTTTATCCTTGTGGGAAATTTATCTTTCTGAGACATTAAAAAAACTTTATCTTCTGTCTGCCGATTTTAGTGTCTGCCCTTGTACTTTTAATCTTCAATAGCTGTGTTTCTCTTCTAACAGCACCGATATCTTTATAGCATCCTATTCTTGTTTCCTGAGTACAGGAGCATCTTTTATGTCCCTAAGGCTATTCATGCCCATTTGTTTTCCTCCATGGTGCTTTTTTGAGGCCTGGCTATTTGTTTAGTTCATTCTCTTTTATGCTGGAGGCTTTCTTCAGATGTTCCATGATCCTTGATTGTCTAAAATACCAAATGGAAGTTGTGATCTGTGAGTAGGGCTTATCCACTGAGGGCTTCCCTGTAGCATTATCTGTCCAGTGGGGAACCCCCAATGTTAGTATATTTAGATTGTTCCTCCTGGTATGGTCATGTTCCCAAAGAAGGATCTTTCCATGTATTATCTGAGGGACCGGCCCTGCCTTCTAGCATTCTGGGAACTGGGAGGGAGAGAAGATTGGGACTCTCAGCTTTAGTACCAGTCCATGCCCTTTACTATGCTCAGGGATAAACTTCCAGTCTTCTCTCAGAGAGGGAGGTGTACTTGGGGAGGGAGAGGAAGTGGGGATCCAATCCTCTTCTTTTTAGCCCCAGCTTTACTCCCACCCAGTTGCCTAATAACCCAGTTCCTGAGCCTGTTCTGCCATGTAAATAGGTAGCTTCTCGGCTTTTCTAGCTGCGGCTTTAGGATTTAGCTTTCTGGGGTCTGCTGTGGGATCTACCACTAGTCTATATGTTCGCCAGCTTCCAAAATTCTGCTGCTGTTTTCTCTTCTGTCCTCTTTGTCCTTATAGTTTACATTAAAAAAAAAAGTCATTTGAGAGAGGAAGCAAAGCTATATGTGTGTTCTAGCCATCCTTACCAAGAAATCTTTTTTTAAATTGAGCTATAATTCACACGCCACAATATTCAAGCTTTTAAAATTGTACAACTCAGTGGTTTTCCATATATTCACAAAGTTGTGTAACCATCAACACTATCTAATTCCAGAATATTTTCATCACCCCAAAAGGAAACCCTGTACCCGTTAACAAGCATTCTCTATACCCCCTCCCCTGCCCCCTCCCCACCCCCAGCCCCTGGCAGCTACTAATCTACTTTCTGTCTCTATGGATTTGCCTATTCTAGACATTTCGCAGAAATAGAATCATACAATATGTAGCCTTTTATGTCTGGCTTATTTCATTTAGCATAATGTTTTCCAAATTCAAACATTTTGTGGCATGAATTAGTACTTCATTGTTTTTTAAAAACAATAGTTCTGTTGAGATTTTAACTCCTCTTTATGGCTAAATAATATTCTATTGTGTGCACATGCCATGTTTTATTCACTCAGTCATCAGCTGATGGCTATTGGTCTGTTTTCACTTTGGGGATACCAGGAATAATGGCGCTATGAACATTTGTATACAAGTTTTTGTGTGGGGGAGTATGTTTTCATTTCTCTTGTGTAGATATCTAGGAGCAGAATTACTGGATCACATAGTAACTCTGTGTTTAACTTTTTGAGGAATTATCAAATTGTTTTTCAAAGTTGCTGTACCATATTATTTTTTTAAAGTGAACTCTGTCCCCAGCATGGTGCTCGAACTCATGCCCCTGGGATCAAGAGTCACATGCTCTAGGGACTGGGCCAGCCAGGTGCTCTAGCTGTGCCATTTTACATTACCACCAGCAATAATGACAGTTCCACTTTGTCCACATCTTGGCCACACGTGTTATTATCTTTTTGGTGGTAGCCACCATAGTGGGTATGAAGCGGCCCCTCACTGAAGCTTTGATTTGCTTTTCCCTGACAACTAGCGATGGGGAGTATCTTTTCATGCACTTATTGACCAGTTGCACATCTTTGGAGAAAAATCTGCTGAAATCCTTCACCCATTTGGAATCAGGTTGTCTTGTGACTCTTGATTTCTAATCTCTCTTTCTATATTCTGGACATTAGATCCCTATCAGATATATAACTTGTAAGTATTTTCTCCTATTTTATGGGCTGACTTTTCACTTTCTTAATAGTGACCTTTGAAGTACACACACTATTTTTCTTTGTCACTTGTCTTTTAAGAAACATCTTTCAAGGGGTGCCTGGGTGGCTCAGTTGGTTAAGTGCTGCCTTCAGCTCAGATCGTGATCCCAGGGTCCTGGGATCGAGTCCTGCATTGGGCTCTCTGCTCAACGGGGAGCCTGCTTCTCCCTCTCTATCTGCCTGCTGCTCTGACTACTTGTGCTTTCTCTCCATTTCTCTAATAAATAAATAAAATCTTTAAAAAAAAGTCTTTCAAAGGTCTTACTTTAAAAATAGCTTTATTGACTTATAATTGACACGTACTAAATTTTACATATTTAAGTGCACAATTTGGCAAGCTTTGACATATGCATACCTCATGAAAATAGCTCTACAATCAAGATAATGCCTCACAGCTTCTTTTTGCCCCTTAGTTTTCTCTCCTTTTTGGCCCTTCCTGCGCTGTCCCATCTCCATCCTCATCTCTTTTCTATTACTGTAAATTAGTTTGCATTTCCTAGAATTTTATCTAAATGGAATCACACAGTATATACTCTTCTGTTCCAGCTTCTTTCGTATAGCATAATTATTTCGAGATTCATCCAGGTGGTGTGAGTATCAATAGTTCATTCCTTTTTATTGCTGAGTGGTATTCCATTGTATGGATAAACCACAGTTTATCTAGTCACCTGTGGATGGACATTTGGGTTGTTTCCAGTTGGGGGCTGTTATGAACATCCAGTTGGGGGCTGAAGTTTGTATGGATACATGATTTCACTGGTCTTGGTTATCTAGAAAATACCTGGTAAATATTTGAGTAACAGTTTCATTTCTTCAGCATCTCTGGTAGTACCAGGCTCTGGGTTAAATGCTTATTTAATCTTACATCTCTGCAAGGTTAGTGTGTTAATTGTCCTTCCTTTCCAAAGGCTAAAACCAATTCAGACAGGTCAAGGGGCTGGCTCAGGTCATGGGTCTAGGGTCTTTCTGACTTGGGATTTGAACTCAGGTCTGGTGCATTGAAGGCCATGTCTGCTTTTCCCCCCTCCCCTCAAAATATGTACACTATCTCCCTTGATTCTTGAAATCTAAGACTCATTGAATCTTCAAACCACAAAGTTTTTATTTTTTAAAAAAGATTTAATTTACCCATTCATGAGAGACAGAAAGAGAGAGGCAGAGGCAGAGGAAGAAGCAGACTCCCCTTGCAGCAGAGGCCAATCCCAGGACCCCGGGACCACCACCCAAGCTGAAGGCAGATGTCCAACCAACTGAGCCACCCAGGTGCCCAGACCACAATGTTTTTAAATTAAAAACTATAAATTACTAAAAATAAATTAATGTAAATTTTGAAATACACAAAAGACATAAAGATTAATAAAACAAATGTGGTAGGTAAGCCGCAAGATAGTAAGAAATGAAACCTTGCCAACATAGTTAAATCTCCCTTGGGTACCTTCCCCGGCCCTCCAAAGAGGCCCCCACTGACCTGAATTTCAGCCACATGGTTTGGACTTCATACGTAAGAGCAGAGTGGTTAAAACCAGGGATTCCCCACTTCTTGGATGCCTGATCCTGAGCAAGCACAGAGCCTCTCAAAGCCGCAGTATCCCTACCTATAAATGTCCCTACCTATATATAAAATACAGCAGACCTCAAAGGGTCACTGTAGAGATTCAATGAAACAAAGCATGTAAAACAATTAATATGGTGCTTGGCACAAAGGAAGGTTTAGTTAAGTGGCAGCAAATGTCTGTACCAGGGCCTTAGAACCATGGATGTGGGTTCATAAAATCCTCAAGTTAGAAGGGAGCATGGGGAACATGGAGCCCATCACCACCACCCCCCCAACTTCTGCACCCATTCATCAGTGGAGGAGCAGGGGAGACAAAGGCATTTTCTGTTACAAAGTGATTTCCTGTCTAGGGAGTGGATGTTTGCCTGTTTCTCGCAATATCCAAAGTGCCTTGTGAATCCACAGGTCTGCCCAGAAACAAGTGATGAGGGCCCTGAGCAGCCAATGGAATTATGCTGGCCTTTCTACCTGTCTGGGGAGCCCCTGCCTCCCCATCCTGCCCTGTTTAAGGCAGCTTTACCCAAGTGGGGGGTATTTCCAGCTCTGTAGTTTTCACTTCCACTTTTACCAGGTGGGCGGAGTAGCCTCCGGTGGACAAATCAGATTCCTCTTCAACTCCAGCTTCAAGAGGTAAGCCAGGCATTCAGGGTCCCAGACACCCGGGGAGCCGCAGAGGCAGCAGCAGCAGCCACAGGAGCAGCAGGAAGTGTGGGGAAGTCCGGAGGCCAGAACCATGGAAGACCAACGCGACCTCATCTCCAACCATGAGCAGCTGCCCATGCTGGGCCAGCGCCCCAGTGCCCCAGAGAGGTATGTGTGAGCTGCAGGAGAGAGCACACAAATCCTGGACCACACAGACAGGCCTGGGAGTTGCAGGAGGAGCACTGGACAGGGAGCCATGGGGGGATGGATCCAGGCCCTGACTCTGGGTGGTTTTCAGCAAGTCTCTGGCCTGCTCTGGGCTTCTGTCCTCCCTCCTGTAAAATGAGGGAGCTTCTCCAGGGCAGGGGTTTTAAATTTCTTTGCATGATACACTTCTGTTCTCAAAATCTCAAGAGAGGGGCGCCTGGGTGGCTCAGTGGGTTAAAGCCGCTGCCTTCGGCTCGGGTCATGATCCCAGGGTCCTGGGATCGAGCCCCGCGTCCGGCTCTCTGCTTGGCGGGGAGCCTGCTTCCCTTCCTCTCTCTCTGCCTGCTTCTCTGCCTGCTTGTGATCTCTGTCAAATAAATAAATTAAAAAAAAAAAAAAATCTCAAGAGAGCCGCAAATTCTCCCCCTAGACTTTCACACAGTATCAGCGGCTTCACAAACCGCCTGAAGGTGGACTGCGAATCCTGGGTTAGAAACCTTGGACTAGATTTGGAAAATGTTATGGATCCAGAGTTTCTCAAAGAGGATGGTAGAAGCTGCTCATCACAGCGGAGTTTCTCCCTAATCACCATGGATAGGTGTATGCGTTCGTATCAGGGAAGGGTAGTTGCCGGTGTTTGTAGAGTAGATAGACATGTCTGCCATCACCGGAGAGGTGCTGGGAGGGGGCAGGAAAAGGCAAGGGTGGGGGAGGGCTTCTGGCTAAATTTTTAGAAGGGACTGAAGGTTGACATGGGTCATGCCCTGCCTGTGTCCCTCTCCCTTGTAGCAAGGGGCCAGTGCGACCATCCAGAGGACCCCAGGACCCCTTTCCCAGCCCCAGCATTGTTTCATTCAGATGTTTCCCTGAAAAAGAAAGAAAGAAAGGAAGAGAGAGAGAAAGAAAGAAGAAAGAAAGAAAGAAAGAGGGTTAGAATGCAGCCACCCTATATCCCCAGTTTCCCCAGTCTTCAAAAAGTAATTTGCAAATTGGGGTGATAGGCTGTCTCAGTCTGCAGAGCATGTGACTCTTAATCTCAGGGTTGTGAGTTTGAGCCCCATGTTGGATGTAGAGATGACTTGAACATCTTAAAAAAAAAAAAAAAAAGCAGTTTGCAAATTATAGGGACTCAGAGCTGTGATGTCAGCTGTTGCCAGGCAGAAAGGGCTTTGGGAGAGACACTCAGAGATGTCATGAGGAACTGCATTCTAGGGGACAGGGATGACCAAATATAGACCATAGAGCATGCCTGTGAAAATCCCAAAGAATCCCAGGGCTAGGAGGGCTGACTCTCCTGTGAGGGCTAGATTCTGGTCCAAGTTCTGCTGTTGTCATATGTGACTTAGACAAATTGCTACTTCTCTTTGGGTCTCAGTAATAATAAAAACAATGATGATACTAGACATGATAATAGTTCCCTTTCACTGACTCCCTGTCACCAGTCCTCAGCCAGGGTTAATAATTTCTATGATTAGTTATGTGCTAAATCCAACCCTAACTCTTATGAGTCTGGTACTTTTATTAGCCCATTTTTACGTAAGAGAACTGAGGCTTTCTTAGGTTTTGTTAGTTAGCGGCTTACCGAAGTTATGACAGCTAGTGAGTATTGGAGTCAGAATTTGAATCCAGGACTAGCCTGATTTCAAAGTGTGACCTCGCTCTACCATCTGGCCTCCTTGTAGAGGCAGGATTTGCAGAGAGGGCCGGGAGGGCCACCCAGTAAGTCGCAGACCTAGTGCGAGCTCAGTGTACAGAGAGGGTGCCCCTCCTCAAATCCTTGCCTGGCTTTCCCTTTAGTTCAGGGACTGCTTCTAAAACTGGCCCTGGTCCTGTGTGCTTAGTCCATTCCAGCTTAAGCCTGTTCCTCAGACCCCTTTGTGAATACTTCTGCCTCGCAACATTTGTATCATGGTTCCTGCTAGTTCTGGTTGGCTCCTGACTTCAGCCAATTATTGTTATTATTATTATTTTTCATTCAAGAAGGAGGCAATGGAAAGGAGGAAATGAAGAGAGTGGTGGCAAGAGTTGGCAGTCATCCAGAACCAGGGTATCGCATTCAAGAGGCAAAAAGAGGAAGAAAACCAGATGCTAAAGTTAACTATTAACTCCTCTGAGAATAGTACTCAGTGCTAACTGTCCCTAGGTATGGAGCCAAGAGCTTTACTCTCATGATCTTTTTTTTTTCTTTTGTCTTGAGACTTTATTTATTTGAGAGAGAGAGAGAGCCCACAACAGAGAGAAAGGGAGGGAACCCTACCACAACATGGGACTCGGTCCCAGGACCCTGGGATCATGACCTGAGCCAAAGACAGAGCCTTAACCGGCTGAGCCACCCAGGCGCCCCTACTCTCATGATCTTATTTTATGTAACACCCCCCCCCTTTTTTAAAAGATTTTATTTATTTGACAGAGATCACAAGTAGGCAGAGAGGCAGGCAGAGAGAGACGGGAAAGCAGGCTCCCTGCTGAGCAGAGAGCCCGGTTTGGGGCTCAATCCTAGGACCCTGGGATCATGACCTGAGCTGAAGGCAGAGGCTTTAACCCACTGAGGCACCCAGGTGCCCTGTAACAACCCTTTAAGTAGCTATTCCTACCTCAAGTTCTTCAGAGGGGTTGACTTGCCCCTGCTCCCTGAACTAAGGGGGTGGCAGAGCCAGGATGCTACGCCAGGTCTCATCTCCAATATGACTCTCTAGATTCTTTGGCCTTCTGACAAGGTTCAGAGAAGGTACAGTGGAAGGAAGAACTGGGACTGGAATGCGTGTGGGGTTGTGGAAGGGGTGAACATGGAGAAGAGCAAGAATGAACCAGGCAAGACCCAGACTTGGGTGGACGTTCACAGAAGCCAGGCCACCCCTGTTTCTGGAGAAGGCCAAGAAGCAGTACTTGTTTTCCACTCTTGTCTGGTCTCCTCCTTTTCCCCACACGGGGTTTTTGCTTTCTTCTAACAGAACAACAATCTTTTGGGTTGGACTTTGGCCCAGAACATGCAGAGGACTGGCAAGCAAAGAGCCAATGAAAATGAACTATATATGTGATGTCATGAGTTACTAGGCAGAAGAGTCTCCTGGAGTTTCCTAAACTGTCCTTGTTGGTTCCCAGAGTAAGCAGGGTACAGTGACAGACTGACAGCTTCCAGTGGGGTTCTGGTAGTCCCACCCCAGTGAGGTGGGAGAAAACAGGCCAGGAACTCTCAGGGTCCTGGGGCAGAATCCTTACATTCCCTAAACTGTGACATGTTCATGTGCTCCCCAAACCAAGCCCAACAGCTCCAAGGACTATCTGAGGTCTGGCCACGCTGCCCTGTGCAGCCAACTCGTTTAGAGAATGTGAGACACTCTCCCGTGCACACAGGCTCAGGCACCATACGTACTCCTACTGAAATCCACCCTAGGTGGATAGTGCCATCTGAAATACGTAGGTGGTCACAGATCTTACCTCAAAGAAGAAACCACCAAATCCTGGAATTGCGCAGGTGAGCATGGCAAGCCCAGAAAATGGCAGAGACTTGCTCAAAGCCACGGAGAGTGTGGGGCAGAGGATATGTCCCCAGAGGGGGTGGTCTGACTCTGCTCCTGACTTCGTCCACTGGCCCCAGCCTGCTCCTAAAATGTCAAGGCTTCACTTCTCGTTTTCAGGTGGGCCACATGCTCTGCTGTCCAGGGCCCACTTCCTTCCCTTTTCTCTGATTTCACTGTGGGGGTTGGGTAGGTAAGGGGGTGAGAGCCCCCTTCCCCTTGAGGGCAGTCCTGATCCTCAGGAGACCCCCTCAGAAAGAACCCAGGGAGACCCTCTATGGTAAGCCCTTGTTGCACAGGTGGGACCGAGGCCCAGAAAGGACAAGGCACTTGTCCCTCGATCTTCCCCAGTCATCCTAGGTCCAGGGGCAGTGCTAGGATTTCTGCAGGACTGTAGGAGCAGCAAAGGTTGGAATTGTGGGGCTGGGGCACGTCTTCAAGCTGGACAAGTGTCCATAGGCACTTGTCATTTGTGCTTAGCGTGTGTTAGGGGTAGCTGGAGGGGTGGCGGAGCTGACGGAAACGGGGGGCATTCCCCTGCTCTCAGTCAGTCTTTGGGCCAGCCACCTCTGTGGACCCTGCCCTGACCTATGCCTTCCCCCCAACAGCAAGTGCAGCCGAGGAGCTCTGTACACAGGCTTTTCTGTCCTGGTGGCTCTGCTCCTGGCTGGCCAGGCCACCACCGCCTACTTCCTGTACCAGCAGCAGGACCGGCTGGACAAGCTGACAGTCACCTCACAGAACCTGCAGCTGGAGAGTCTGCGCATGAAGCTTCCCAAACGTGCGTGCTCCACCTCCATCCTGACCTCTCCCACCCACCGTCCTTCCCTCGAGACCCCATCCCTGCCCCCAGCTGGGCCCACTCTCTTCTCCCTCGGGTCTAGGATTCCAGCCCCTTCTCACTGGGTTGGAGATCTCGGTCCCCAAGATGAGTACGATCTTCCCTGGGCACTGGGGCCACACCCATACTGTACCTCCTGTCTCCACAGCTCCCAAGCCTTTGAACAAGATGAGGGTTGCCACCCCCATGCTGATGCAGACGCTGCCCATGCCAGGCCTGCTCCAGGAGGTAAGGACGACCCTAGGGCAGCAGAACAGGGAGGTGTCATCTAGCATGGGGAGGGCAGGTGCTGAGGGACAGGGGACGACAGCTGAGCAGCGAAAGCCCAGTCGTGGGGGAGGAAAGAGCCTCTTCAGGCCGTCCCTGGGATGTTTACAAAAGGCTTCTCATTTCCCAGATCATTTCACAGCCGCCTCCCTTTTGTCATAAATGGGTGATGTTTCTGTCATGAAACAATCCGCTGCCCACAATGCCCTGGGCAGAAAAGCTTAGGCAGATCTGACCACTAAGGACGTTAATGCAGTAAAGTGACTTGTTTGAGCTCTCATACTTGGGCTCCTACTCCTGAGGTAGTGGAGACAGGCCTGTTCCTATGGGGCACCTGGAACTCCGAGCTCTTAACCAGACCTGGAGCCCTGGCTCTGTTCAGGGCCCCTCCTTTGTGGGTCAGTATTGGTGAACCCCTTTTCTTTCCTTCTACAGCCCTTGCAGAATGCCACCAAGTATGGCAACATGACACAGGACCATGTGATGCATGTGCTTCTGGTGAGTAGGACCCCACTGTGGCCCTGCCTGCTCACCCAGGTTCCCCTAACACCATGCTCCAGGGCCTGCACCATTTCGGACTCACTGGATAGTGAAAGAATGCCAGTGTGGCCCTTCAGCATCATTTAGCCCTGCTGTCCACTTTTTTGAGTGTTCGAGATGGAGGATCTGAGGCCCAAAGCCCAGAAATGACTTGCTCAAGATGCCCGTTTTTCCTTCCCACGTTTCTGCTGCATGTCTACTCTGTACCAGGCACTGTGCGAGGCTCTGGGCTCACACTGGAGAAATCAAACTCTGCTTCTGATCCCATGGGGGTCCCAGGCTAACATGGGAGATAGACGAGTGACCAAGTGATAAGGGACAGGCAGGAGAAAGCAGCAGAGGACCCAAATGAGTAGGGGGAGTGGAGGGGGTGTTGAGGAAGGGAGACCTGGAAGATGGGTGGGAGTCTGCAAGGAGTAGAAGACTGGGGGTTATGGTTAGGACCTGGCCTGGAACCTGGGTCTCTGAACTCCCGGCCCTGGGATCGTACAGCCGTGCAGCTGGAAGGCCCTTGCTGCCTCCCCTGTCCTTGGCTCCATTATGACAGAGGTCCAAGGGAAAGTGGGTGGCACGTTTTAACTTGTCTGCCAGAGAGCTTTTTATACCTTCCTTCCTGTCTTGCTACCCCACAGGAGGCCGACCCCCTGAAGGTATACCCGAAGCTGAAAGGGAGCTTCCCAGAGAACCTGAAACATCTTAAGAACACCATGGGGCCCCTGGACTGGAAGGTCAGCAGCCTCCCCTGTGCTGGCTCCCTCTCATCCCTGACATCTAGGACAGGGCTGGGTCAGGGAGGCCAACCTCAGGAAGCTAGAGATGGGGGGCAGCACCAACAAAGCCACAGCCATGAAGAGGGCTCGGAGCTGAGGAACCACCGACCAAACCCCATGGGTGTCTAAGCGGGAACCCAGCTACAGCTGGACTCGGGTGCTGGGTCCCTCTCAGACCATCCATGTCTGTCCCCAGGGGCAAAGTCGGGCAGGGTTGGAGGGGGCTGTGGGGCCTGACCCCTTGCCTCGATCCCGTCAGGTCTTCGAGAGCTGGATATATCAGTGGCTCCTGTTCGAAATGAGCAAGAACTCCCTGGAGAATAAGCCTGAGGTTCCACTAAAAGGTACGGGGAGCGGGAGCCTTGGGATGCCAGGGCTTCTGGAAGCTCCCTCGGGGCTCTCTGGGAGCTACAGAGGTCAGGACCTAGAGCACTCCCAGATCCAAGCCCTGGCACTCTCCTAGTCTCTCTAACTCTCCCTCCTGTCTCTCCTGCCTGTTCCTTCTGGGCTTGGCTGCTCCTCGCCACTCCCTTTAGAGGATGACCTCCGTCGTGGGGGATGGCACTTCACACATGGGCCTGGAGCAAAACGACCCGACACATCCCATCACACATCATCACAGTGATCTTCTCCAGTCAACCCTGCACAGGCTCTCGTGAGGGGGCTGGGGCAGGGCTTATGCGCCCAGCTGCAGAGGGACCTCCCCAAGCTCACACAGCCAGTACGGGCCAGACGATTTTCTAAACCTAGATTCATAGAAGGCACCTTTGATGCCATTGTGACCAACTCCCAGCTGATGTCTGAAGCCCTCTACAATGTGCTCAAAGAAAGCCCCATTTGCACTCGGATAACTCAGTAACAGAGGCTCAGACTTCTCGAGATGCCCATTCCTTTTCTCAGAAATAAGAATCACAGGAGCAATTCCAAACTTTAATAGGCATTGAGTGTCCGAAGAAATCACCAAGTTCTGGGATAAGTCGCCACACGGCCATTCACATCCTCTTCGATCTCACACCTTGTTGGCCTAGGCCTCAGTTTCCCCCATCGGTGCCAGGGGTAGAGTGAGTACAGCCATCTGGGCCCACAGCAGCGGTATGTGGATTCTGCTAAGACTCTGACCCAGGGTCTGCTCACTCACTGTGTCTTCACCATGCCTGTCGCTTCAGCACTGACCCAGTGCCAGGAGGAGGTCAGCCGCGTCCCCGCCGTCCACCCTGGCACATTCAGGCCCCAGTGCGACGAGAACGGCAACTATAAGCCGCTCCAATGCTATGGGAGCACTGGCTACTGCTGGTGCGTCTTCCCCAACGGCACCGAGGTCCCCCACACCAGGAGCCGTGGGCACCGTAACTGCAGGGGTAAGCAGTGCCCACTCAGCCAGGGAGCACCCAAGGAGCAGAAGGGCCGAGAAGGCTGAGCGTGAGAAGAGCCTCCTGGCATGCCTGGGACAGCCCCCCAGCCTCCCCTTTATCCACCTACCCATGCACTCCTCTTCTGTTTGTCCATCGGTCCTTCCTTTCCTTACATCCACTCATCTACTCACTCACCTGTCCTTCCGTCCTTCTTCTGTGAACATCACACAGCCGGGCACCGCCCATGGTGCATCCAGCAGTCCTATCTACAGGCCTGCCCATCTCATGTCATCACTCCCTCCCTGGGCCTGCCCTGAGCACACCCAGCAACAGTCCTGCCTCCACCAGGCATGAGGCCGGTGGCCAAGCTGGGAAGGAGAACCATGGCCCCTCACCAATGGGTGTGGGAGGCTGGACTGTCAAGTGACACATGACCTTGCTGCTCCCTTGCAGAGCCACTGGACATGGAAGACCTGTCATCCGGGCTGGGTATGACCAAGCAGGACCTGGGTCAAGGTAAGGGCCCCTGCAGGGGTCACCTGGGCCCCAGCAGCTTATCCCGCCGAATCCCTCAGGGACGGAGGGCCGGCACAGCACGACCATGGGCCGTCCTCCAACCTCCCTGGGACATCCATTTCATACCTGAGGACCACTGTTAGGGGCTGTGGGGGTGGAGACTCCTCACCTCTGAGATCCCAGGATGCTGGGAAGGGGCAGGGACGACAGGGGACCCCAAACCTAACCTGCTGCTTCTCTTCTCTGTAGTGGCTGTGTGAGAAGAGCAGACGCTGACGCCAGCACACAGCCTGCCCCACATGGCCACTGCCTCCTTGCTCCCCTCCATCCCCCGACCCCAGCCCCTCTTCTCCTTCTCTCACACTCACTGTCTCCCACTCTGCACCGCCTTCCGGGACACCCTGGCTCCTGGCTCTCAATCGTCCTTAGATACCAGTCACGTCAGTGAACACAGATTTAACGATGCAGGAGGGCCCTGTGGCCCGACCCCCCATCGATCAGCAGGAACACGTGGCCCAAGGTGGTAGACTAGGAGCTACATGCTATGGGAGCTTCAGCCTCCAACATGGAGCCCCAAGATCCAGGCCCACGGATGACATGGAAGGTACACGGAGAGGAGACAGTGCTCCCCCACACCCAACATGCCTGCCCTTTAGACCTTGCCTTTCTAGCCTGTTTAGCTGGGGGAAAGAACCACCCTTCCCCTCTCCAGTAGCACTTACCCAGAAGAACCAGCCTCTTCACAAAGCCCCCACCCTGCCTGCCCCTTCCCTCTCTACAGCCAAGCTTGTCACCAGCCCTCAGGGCCGCAGCTCTGTGAGAATAAAAGGTAGTAAGTAGGACAATTCTGGCTCCTGACTGTTGTGGGGATCTGGTTCATGGACCCCAAGGAGGTAACCGAGACCTTGAATCCAGTGGTCTGGATGGGAGGGCACAGCCCAGGGAGCCCAACTCCAGATGTCCGTGGGGCCTGGACAGGGTGTGGGCATTCACTTTGGACACAGACGCGCTTGGTTTCCACGGTAACACACAGGCAAACTCTACTTCCAAAAAGAAATAGGCTCTTGCCTAGAGTTGTTTAAGTTCAAGTTCCTCTTGGTCCAGCTTCCATTTTCCCCCAGCTCTCTGTTTTCACTTCTCTACTAAGGACCACATGAGTGAGGACGGATGGCAGTGACATAGGCCCCAGGGTCGGGACCGCCAGGAAGCGGGGGCTGTGGGGAACCAGGAGCTCATGCCCTGTGTAGACCAGACCCCTGTTCTAGACCAACACACTTAGCGGGGTAGAGAAGCTAATATGGGGCAGGGCCCTGAGTGAAGGGTGCAGTTGGATGCCAACCCAGGTCTCTAAGATCTCCGCCCAGCTCTCTCCTTTCCCACATAGCTTCTTACTCTCACTGGCAGAAGGCTCAAAGCCCTGGAGAGAAAGCTCCCTGTCCTCTGGGCAACGACATTGCTGCCCTCACCACATCCTGGAGATGCGTCACCCTGACGTAGCTATGGAGTTCATACGTTTCTTGCCTTTGTCATTCTAGAACCTTTGTTATCTGGACACGAGGGCAACTCAATCCTAACTAGATTTCCTGCTCCTACTCTGCCCGCAGTCCCTATTCCTCACCAGGTACCTCTGGGGACCTGCCTCCAGCTTACACCCAAACTTCCAAAGGTGGCTCCGAAAGTCACCCCCCACTGCCCCTCTTCTACTTCCTGCCTCTGGATATTGGCCAGCCCCTAACCCAACAACTGTGACGATGCGCGAGGTCCCCCTTAGCAGAGAGGCCACTTCAGAGAGTCTCGTTCTCTGGCGACCTGTCCCTTCCTCTCACCACAGCGTCCCAGAGCCCCAGTGTGTAGTCAAGAGCCGATCCTGCCCTGTGGTTTGTTCACCTCCAAGTGTCAGCCAGACTCTCCCTTCCAGGAGTAAGTCAACTGCAAAACAGTTGTCCCGGATACACTGGGAACTCGCACCTTTCCTTCAAGCCTTTTATTTTCTGAGTTGTTACAAAAAGCCACATACAAACGGGGAAAACTGACAGAGGACAAAGCCTCTGCATCAGCCAGAGACCAGAGACGCGGAAGGAGCTGCAGGCTGGGCCTTGCTAGGTCTGCAGGGCCAAGAGGTGGAAAGTCCGAGGCCTCTGGGCCTGTTGGGTTTGAAGGGAGAGGGGCAGGTCACTTAAAAAAATATATATATACTGTACACATCTCTAGGAAGCATTCTGTGTCAGGACAGAAGTCAGACGCGGGGTCAGCGAGTGCAAGTCCCCGGAGCTGGACGCTTGGCCGCCGCCCCCTCAGACCAGCCTCCCCGCAGGGCTCACTGCTGGGCCAGCTCAGACACTGCGGCTGGTGGGCTTCTTCTGGGGAGGGAGGGGAGTTAAAGATTCAGTTCCAGCCCGTGGTGGGTAGAGGGCCGAGGCATGGGGCTGGTCGCCCCTTGGCTAGGAAATCCCTGGGTGAAGGAAACACATCCAGATGTGAGATTTCCCGACCTTTTTCTCCAAAGAGAAAAAAATAAAATCAAAACCTGGGGTCTCTGATGCAGGGGAGAAGCCTGAGCCACAGCAGGCACTTCAGCACGGACTGGGTCCCAGGAATGCAGCCAAGCACTTTGGTGCCCTGCCTCACCCAATCCTTGCTGCCAGCCAGGCGGGCTCTGGGTCCCCGCCATTTCCGGGAGGCTGGTGGCTGCTGGGGTCCCATCAGCCCCTCCCCTACCACCCAGGAAGCACAGCTCCATCGGAATGGCTTATCCTGAGGAAACCGTCTTCCTCCCAACGAGGGATGCCCTCAAATGACAAGAACACAAGGAAGAGGAAGTGGACAGTGGTGGGAAGAGACCAAGCTGTACTTGACGTCAAGCCTTACTCTCCTCTGCAAAGAAGCACTACCCCAGTGCCCACACCCAGGGAGTGCTGTGTTGGTCACTGCCATCACTATTCTGGATCCTTCTGATTCTGCAGCTCTGATTCCTGGCACCGCCTCACTGGCCCCACTGACCTTGAGGGACAGAACCACTTTCTCCAGCCCCCGCTCCTTCCCCCTGCCTGGGCCCTGCGACCAGGTCAGATGCTAGAGCTACACTCCCACCCTCACCAGGAGGGGAGGTCAGCAGGGATCCCTGGGCCCGGAAGCATACCTGTTGCCACAGGCCCCTCAGACCGTCTGCTCTGCCGTCTTCTTCTGTGAGGACACAAGTACGAGAGGTTCCTGGGCCTGAAGCAGCTCCCCCCCACATGCTGTCCACCCCTGCCCGCCCCAGGAGCGGATGTGATGGTTCTTTCCTGAGGACTCCCAGCTCCCCCCAGAACAGATACTGGGTATATAGGGGTCCCCAAGGGCAGGGATGGGGTCCCATTTGCCCAGGACGCTGAAGCCAACAAATGCTCAGCTTTTCTGAACACAGCTGAGGCTCCACTGGCCATGGCGAAAACGGCCCCGTGTGAGGTATGGAGGGCCTTTTATTCCGGTGATCAGCCTTTGGAACCCATAAAGCAGAGGGGTGTGTTTCTGCAGTGGGGACACGCCCCCGGCTGGGGTACACAAATCCCAGGGAATGTCTCCTCTCCCCTCAGCCTACCTGGCTGGCCTCCCTGTCCCCCACCTCGAGGCTCTCCTTTATCTATCCGTCCCAAGAACATCCTTCTACCTCACAGATAAAGACGGGGGTCACTCCCATGGCTTCTACACACACACACACACACACACCAAGTCCCTCCCCCTCAGGGTGGCACCTGCCTTCTACCCATCTTCAGTGTGTCACAATTCACAAGCCCCCAACCCCTGGACCCTGAGAATGGATGGGGGGGCGGGGACCAGGTCTGGCCTACCCCACCCTGCACTCTGACACACACAGGATGGGGCTAATCACATTCACCCTAGGGACTAGGTCTGGGTCCTCCTGGCTGGAGGCGGCTGATGAACTCACGCTACCTTTTTCTTCTTTTTCTTCTGGAATGGTGAGTCAGGGTCTTTGGTTGAGGCCTTTTTAACTTTCTTCTTCTTTTCCTTTTTTTCCTTGTCTTTTTTTTCTAAGGAAAGAAAGTAAACCCAAGTAACGTAAGCATTGGTGGTGGGGGGAGGTCAATGTCAAGAGACAGGCTGGTCTCAAGGGATCCTAGAACCACTCCTTCCAATGTCAGGTCCCCAGTGCTGCCCACAAACTGGGGACCCATCAAAACACAGGCCCCAGGCCTGCAAGCGCCTACCCTGGTCCGAGCGCCCATGGGCCCGCCTCGTGGTTTCGGCCCCATTCATGGACCACCTGGACTATTACTATTTTTCTTTAACTCACGTTTTAAAACTTGTACACATTTACTTTAAGTGACACTCTACCTGTAATGGGAATATCATCTAAGGGAGAGACAAGGCTGGATGAAAGGAGGTTCCACAGCACACAGGGTCTAGCATGGAGCTCAGGAAGGGCCAGTGACTGTGACTTCTGAGGGGAACCTGCTATCCAGGTGCCTGGGCCGCAGAGGCAGGAAGCAGAAGTATATGGCGAGCGAGCACCGAGGGCCTTCGAGTAGGGCACAGCCTACTAGGCTGTGCCCTGTGGCTGTATCTCCGTGTTTCTGGGCGAGTCAGCCCAGGAGCTCCGGGATCCAGCTCCGGCTCTGCCACTACCACCCCCTGGCCCCACACAAACCAGTCGGCAGCCTTTCCCTTCGGTGCCCGCTGTGTGCCTGCCCCCCACCCCACGGCATGCTGACCAAAGGCTCTTAGCCTGGGCCCAGGAGTCTGCTCCGGGCTGCAGCTGGCCGGCCACTTACTCTTGTCAGATTTCTTCTTCTCCTTCTTGCTCTTTGGGTTGCCTTGGTCTCCAACCTCAACCTTCAGTGTCCCTGGCTCCCCTTCTGGCTTCTCCTTGGCTCCTTGGGAGCCAGGAGCCTCTTTCTCCTTCTCCTTGATGTTACCACTTGCTCCATCTCTCTTGGCTTTCCCCTTGGGAGTCCTGAGGGCCTTTTCTGGCGAGCCAGCACCCTCCCCGCCTCCCCCGGCCACCAGCTGCTTCTTCTTCTTGCTCTTGGGGGCTCTGGTGGCCGTCTGGTCCCCCGACAGCTTCCGCTTGCGGCCCACCCGGCCCTTCCTGCCGCTCTCCTTGGCAGCATCTGCGGCCTTCTTCCTCTCCTGCTCTAGCAGCTCTGTCAGGACCTTCACCACCGAGGCCTGCACCTGGGCCTCATTCAGGGGCCAGGGCTCGCTCAGGAGGCGCCGGCTGATGTCACTCTGCAGTGCCAGCACTGAGGCCTGGGGGTTCCCGGCCTCCTTCTTGGGCTTCCGGGGCTTCTGAGGTGTGGGATTAGCCTCTCTTCTGCCTGTGGAAAAAGGACATGGGGTCACGATCGGGGAGAGCCAGGAAATAGGCTCACCATACAAGGGCCAAGGAGGGGATCTAGGGACACAATCCACCTCCTCTGACGATGGTACAGATAGGAAAAGGGTGGCCCAGCAGTCACTCTGCCCAACCTCCTGCCTCACACCTTCCAGCTGCTTCTAATGTAGCTTTTTTAACTTAGGCTCTTTCATCTCCTTGCATTCAAGTCAGGTTGGAGATGGAAAAGGATTCCAGAATCCTAAGGAGGGGGCTTGAACTCTATCAACAAAATGAAAGGTCGGATAGGAGGAGACGGTATTGTCCAGTCAGAAGTCCAGAGCTGGGAGGCAAGGGACTTAGATTCCAGGTTTGCCTACCACCAGCGTGCTGGGCAACCATGCTCCTCCCACAGCCTCAGTGTCCCCATTTGTAAAATAAGGGCTTAGATGAACAGTGAGGCCTCTGTTCTAAGTCACAGATTCATGGTAAAAGCTGGTCAGGGGACAAGGCAGCTTAGGGGGTGACGGGCATGGTGTATACACACGTGGCGGCTGACTAAGCAGGTTTGCTGCCTGCCAGAGTGACTTCTGGTGCAGCCTTTGTTTAGAATTTTCCACGCCTCTGCTCTCCTTTGATAATTGTGTGCTGACTACAAGTGTGAAAAAAACCGACCACAGCCCCCTCTAAAATGTCTCCCTGTCGCACCCGCCTCTCACCAAGAAGGCTGGGGAAGAAAGTGAGCAATGACTCTTCTGCTGACCCTGCAGCGGCGAGCTGCAGCTAAAGCCCAGGCTGGGGCAGGGGGTGCGGGGCGACACGAGCAGTGTCCCACCGCTGCCCCTACCTCCCCAGGTGCCTCAGCAGGTTTCTGCTCCTTCCGGGCCTCACAGACACAAGAGTGCCTACACGCTGGCTCTGAAAGGCGCCCGGGGGGCTCAGCCCGGCTCCCCGTCACGGGGCTCAGGGCTGTTCCCAGCAGCAGGCAGTGGGCCCCTGTCGGGAGCTCACGCAGCTCTGGCCCCAGGACTGTGGTGGGCTAGGGGAGGCGGAGGGGTCCCCAAGACAGACGGAGGCCCAATTCAGTTGTTCAGTGCTTGTTGGCAAGGACAGGGGGTGGGGGGAGAGGGAAGCTGAGGAGGGCACGGTTCGCTCTGGCAACCTCCTTCCCTGCAGCCCACTTCTCAGCTGCCTGTCTGCAAACACCGTAGAACACCAAAGCTGGGGGATGCCTAGGGCTGTGTCAGGCGTGCCCATCATAGCTACCTGTTCCTCAGCGAAGTCAGGGCTGGCTGACGTCCCTGGCTGGGGGACCTCAGCAACTCCGGTCTGCCCTGACGATTCTGCGTGTGTGCCATGCTTTGACACTCCCTGGATGGCTCTACTGGGCCCTGTGTGACTAAGACACAGAGGCCCAGTGTGGCCAGGGCCCTGTCCAAGGCTTCACAAGAAGTCAGCCCATCCCCTGGGGTCTCTGCCATGTGCTAGAGACTTCTCCAAAAGTGGCTCCTGCCTTCTGTCTGAGTTGCCCTGAGTTCCTACCCCCCCATACCACAAGCCCATTTGTTAGGAAGCAAGGTTAACGGAGACAGAGAGAGCCAAGACCGCTCTAAGGCAAGGGTCACCCTAGGGGCTGCACCAGAATCCCACAGAGATGGAAAACCTGACTTCCAGGCCATCCTCGATCATAGAAGCCAGACACCTGGGTGTGGGGCACCAGTGCCTTGGTTGGAGAGGCCCCTGCGACAGACAGGACCCTATCGGTAGGCCCATTCCTGAGGCAGGAAAGAAGGGGCCCACTGCCTTGTCCCTCCGGGTCCCACTGTGTCTCTCCTGTGGCCCTTGACTCACTTGTTTTAGGGGATACGGTGCCTGCTACATGTTGGGGTTCCACTTCCTGCTTGCCGTCTGGGGCATCTTTGGTGGCGGAAGTAGAGGAAGCCGAGGGATTGAGGTCTGGCCTAGGAGTGGCCTTTGAAGCTTGGGAATTGGCCAGAGTCGGCCCAGGGGTCCCATAACCTGAGAGGAGAGACTGAAGAAACCCAGTTTGAACGAGTGAATGAGGCGGAACCCTTCTCCACCCTCGAGGACAGAGCCTGCCGTGCAGAAGCCATCCCAGGAGCCCCGAAGATCAGGCTGGCTCTCAGGCCCGGCAGGGGGCACGTTAGCCCTTTGTATGTACCTCCTGCACTATTTTAATTAATACAGACTTTCATTGGGTACATTTAAGAAGACAATCTCTTACTACTAACGAGAATGGAAAATCACTAGTGCTTGCCGTGTACAGAAGATAACCTTAAAGAAATCCCATCTGTTCCGAAATATCTTTTTTTCTGGGACTCAGCTAAAATCAAGGCAAGCCTTTTCCACAGGCTCTTGGAGTCCACCCCTCATGGCCTGCTAAAACAGAGCCTTAGGGGAGAGAGAGGGCCCCACCGTGGGGGACGGTCTCGGCCTCACACTGTAGCAGGTGGCCTTGAGTGCCCGCCCCCAGGCCCCCGAGGGGCCAGTCTCCTCGCCGTTACCTGAGAGGGTGCCACCACCTCGTCCTCGCTGGACTCTGCTGTGGTTTCCTCCACCAAGGTCCCTGTCGTGGAGGGGGCCGGACCTACTGGGGGAGCATAGGCCAGCTGTTGGGAGGCCCTGGGATGGCCTGAGCCTTCCAGTGGTCCCTCGCCCTCCTGCTCAGGCTTTACCTGCTCCTATGACTCCCTCCAAGGTCAATGGCTATTTGCAGCCTTCTAAGCAAGACATCTGAATGCCAAAACCTTCTGTTCTAATTCCCAAGGCCTGACTTATGCTTCCCTGCTTTTCCGTGGGGGAAGCACGACCCTGGGATTTTAGGGGGCCAGCTATAGGAGCCTGATAGTCAAAAGCTGGCAGCAGTCCAACAACAGGGCTGGAAAGTCTCTGGTATCATCTGGACCAATCTCCTCGTGGGGCTGTATAGGTGGGGAAACTGAGGCCCAGCATGGGGGTGACTGGGCCCAAGCCACAGAACAGCTGGAGATACAGAGCTGAGACCTGAGCCTTGTACTCCACCAGGCTGCCACACCCCTGTTCTGGGCCCACCTAGCCTTTCTCCTCCTGGGTCCCTCACCTAGCCTGGGGGCTGAGGGAGCCATCTGGGGCCCATCAGCATCCTCCTCGCTCCCTGAGGAGCTGCCGCTGCTGTCGTCACTGTCACTGGAGGTGTCAGAGGCCTTGGCTTTGGTGCGTCCAGTGGGAGTGGCTGTGGCCCGCTGGAGCGCAGGGACCTCAGGCTTTCTGACCTTGTTGGTCCCCTTGGCTGGCACAGGGAGTGTTCCCAGAGCACTGTCAACCTAATTTGGTGGGGGGAAAAAAAAAAAAAAGGAAATAGAAGAAAAACTGAAGGGAAATAAACTGGGGTGCCTACCAAACACCCCAGTTACCTCCGAGCTAGGCGCCTGTTAGCTGCTTAGCACAAAGCACTTAGCACCCCTCCACAAACGCTCAGCCTGGAGCAGAGGTTGGGGTGTGCATGCTAGTCACAGGGCAGGTAAGTGCTGCTGCTGGGACTCGTGCCCCTGTCTGCGCCCTCCCTTCTGTGCTCTGTCATCCAGGGTGAGGCCTGGTCCCACCACCACCACCAGGCTCCCAGCTCACCCCACTGGAAGACGGGGTCCTGGCAGCAGGAGGCTGGGCCTCACTGGCTTTCTGGGCAAGGACCTTCAGGGTGGCCTGGGTCAGCGGGAGGTGAGCAGGGCTCCTCTTTGTCACCTGTGGACAGCCACAGGCAGCCCTGAGACTTGCTGGTCCTCAGGATGCCACCTGTGCTAGGCCCTGGTCAGATCCTGGCTGGGGGAGGAGGGGACCTATACCTGCACAAGGAGCTGTGGGGCTGGAGGAAGGAACTGAGGGATAGTCAAGACGAATGCCACCATCAGGGCAGGAAATGGGGCCAGGCTTCAGGTTATCAGCTGATCATATTGTTCTCAGGGGATCCCTCCCAGGGGAGGGAAGCAGCCTGGGTCCTACCCGAGGCCCCCAATTCAATCTGCACTCCCACTGGGGAACAGTCCCTGCCTGGTGGCTGCAGCCTTCCCACAGGCCTCCCTGGGGGTGCTCCTGCCCCCACAAGGACCCCTCATCAGGGAGACGGACTGGAAAAGAGCTGGGTGAGGTGGGTGGGGTGGGTGGGCCCTCCCTACCCCACCCTGGAAACTTCCAGCCCCACCCCCGCGTCTCTGCTGCTGCATGGCCCACATGGCCTGCACCATGGCCTGTCCAGCCTGGCCCCTCTCACCTTACTGCTCCCTCCAGCTCTCCCTGCCCACGCGCTTCCCCAGGGGGCCCCAGCCCGGGTTCCCCTGCCTGGTGTACTGGCTCGCCCTGGCCTGGCTGCTTCTCCCAGCCTCGATATTGCTGCCTTGGGAAGGCCAATCCCCTTGTCATTCCTAAAGCCACTCACTGCATTATTCTCTAGTTTATACCCAGTTTCTTTTAAAGCACCCACCAGCTGGCGAGTGCTTTACTTTCTGGCTTCCTTGTTTCCTGGCCCGGCCCGTGAGGGAAGGGGCTCTCTCCTACTGTTGCCCCCGCCACGGCGTCTCCAGTGCCTGGTGCGCAGATGCACTTGGCACCCCCGCTGGCTGAACGGCGGCGCGCTGCTGGCTGCAATGACCAGTGCGCAGCTACCCGGCCCCCACGCTCCTAGGAAGCCTCTCGGGCCGGAGCTCATGATGAGCCCCTCTGGGCTAGGGGTGCCCAGCTCCCTCCTGCCCTCTTTGGGGGGTGGTGTGCAATGGGCTGGGAAAGCTGATCCGCAAGCCCAGGAGTGCAGTGAGGAGTGAAGAGACCTGGGC
>ML099420.1:6343-23463 GCA_003697995.1 Taxidea taxus jeffersonii | reverse complement strand
TCTCTCTCTCTCTCTCTCTCTGTGAAGTAAATAAAATCTTTAGGAAAAAAGAATGCTGCCTATGTCAGCACAATGCAAATGAAAAAAATGGAGCTTTCCTTTACCTCATATTATATCTAATGGAAATCTTATATAAAGTAAAGGATTCCTTAAATTCTTATACATTAATAATAGATTCATATGTAAAGTGAGCAGAGAAGAAAAATAAAGCATTTTATAGCATAGTGAAATACATTTCTAAGTTAATTTAGCATTGTTATGGAAAACATGCTTCCTTAATATTGTATCAAAGTTTATCACCACCACTAATAATTTAGAATGCTTATATAATTAATAAAACAAAATATGTGGAAACTGTACTAATTGTACTCTATTGGTTCAGAAATGGTTTTTAGAGATAATATGTGTCTGGATAACAAAAGCTATATACTATTGTTAGAATTATTCCTATTTTACAGTTTACTATCTGAGTTGAGATTGAAATATTTCTGAACTATATATTGTGTTTGTTTTACCTGATTTACTTGAACTGTGTCTCAAATTATGGTAAAGGAATATAAGTAGTTTCTAGCTTAACTAGGCAATACCATGATTATTATAACTGGGAAGAGTATTTATTTACCACATGCTGAAGAATAAATGTTAGTGTTCACCATATAAGAATAGATACGTTTTCAGGTAGCAAAGCAAAGCAGGCAAGTGTAACAGAGAGTGCCTGGCACAGACAGTGAAGGGGGTTGCCCCTCAGCCTTAAGAACTCGTAGAAGACAGGTGCCTGGAAGGCTGAGTCAGTGGAGCACATGACTCTTGACCTTGGGGTTGTCAGTCAGAGCCCCATGTTGGGTAGAGAGATTACTTAAAAATAAAATCTTGAGAAAAAAACAAAGAATAGATACGTTAATCATTTCCAATGGCTTAACATTATTATTTATATATTTATGTCAAAGTTTACATCCCAGAAGAACTTAAATTTATGAAAAAAAATGGTTAAAAAGAAAGTAAACATTCCTGTCTTTATTGACTTCATAGAAATCTCACGAAAAGATAAACATGTAATTTCTTATTGTACAAATTGCATTAGAAAAATAAATCCGAATCCAAACATCAAAGCAAGTAGTAGACATGCTAGAAAATATCAACGAAATTCAGATAAATCTATGGACTGGTTCCTGACACTATCTTTCACTTACTGGGTTACTTAAGGCTTTCAGAGTTTCATGCATCCATCATAGGACCTAGTTGACACTTAAGATGAATTGATCAGTCTCAGTCATATCTAAATTTAGGAGTTAAGTGCACTGAATCTAAGGTACACCAAAAAAGGAAAATTCATATTTTGTGTTATATATCTATATTAAGTGACATAAAGAAATTTTGAGAATGAGAGAAATATCTTGATTAGAGTGGTAGTTACATGAGAACACACTCTTGTAAAAATTCAGTAATATGTGCAATTAAGTTCTATGCATCTTAAGTAAATCAAACTTTAATATGCACATATGTATTTAAAAACTGAAAATTCTATGACAAATTACTAATTAGATTGAAATTTTGTTGAGGTAAACATATTGTAAAATTATAATCATGGAGCCTCAATAAGACAAAATAATTGCTGATGTTTTGGTAGTTTTTTTTATTTTGCATTAACTGTAGATTCTCAGGCACTTAAAAGAAATAATTCCTGTGCTACTCACTACCCTCCAATTGTAGCGTCTTTCAAATTTATAAACTTCTCACTAGGATATTGACATTGATACAATCATGTTGCAGAAAATTTTCACCAAGACAAGGATCATTGTGTTCCACTTTTATACCTGTGCCCATTTCTACACCCCTCTTAACCCTTGATCTTTCCTTCATTTCAACAGTGTTACCATTTCAAACATATAAATGGAATCATATGGTAAGTAACCTTTGGGATTGGCGCTTTTTTTTTTCCCTCAGCATAATTTTCTGGTGATTTATCTGTTACCATATGTATCAATAGTGGGCTTTTTTTTTTTAATTGATGAATAGTAGTAAGTGGTATGGATATATCATGGTTTCTTTAACCAGTTACCTACATTGAAAGAGATTTGAGTGTTTCTCCTTTTCGCTGTTCTGAATAAAGCTGTTATAAACACTTATATAGAGATTTGTATGTGAAGGTAAGCTTTTATTTATCTGGGATAAACACCAAAGAGTGCAATTGTTGGGTTTTATGATAATTGCATATTGAAATACCAAACTTTTGTTCAGCATGGCTTGACGATTTTAAATTCCCACTTATAATGTGTGAGTGATCTACTTCTTCCCTCATTCTCACCAGCATTTGGTGTTTGTTATTTTGCCTGTAGCTTTTCTAAATAGGTATGAAGTGATGTCTCTTGTGGTTTTAATTTGCATCATGGCTAATGATGTTGATCACCTCTCATGTGTTCATTCACTATTTGTATATCCTCTCCAGAGAAATGTCTGTTCATGTACTTTGCATATTTTCTAATTAGATTGTTTTTATGCTGGTGAGTTTAAGAGTTCTTTATATGTGCTATATACTTAGTACTTTGTTGGGTATGTGGCTCTTGAATATTTCTACAAATATTTCCTTGGGTGTATTTTTATCCTCTTAACAGAATCTTTCACAGAATGAAAGTTTTTAACTTTGGTGAAGTCCAATTTATCAGTTTTCCTATGTGGGTTATGTTTGTTGTCAAATTTGAGAACTCATTTTCTAATCTCATATTGTGAAGATTCCTATGACTTTATCTAAACTTCTTTTGTTCTACATTTTACATTTAAGTCCATGATCCATTCTGTATTAGTTTTTTTTTTTTTAAAGATTTTATTTATTTGACAGACAGAGATCACAAGTAGACAGAGAGGCAGGCAGTGAGAGAGGGAGAAGCAGGCTCCCTGCTGAGCAGAGAGCCCGATGCGGGGCTTGATCCCAGGACCCTGAGACCATGACCTGAGCCGAAGGCAGAGGCTTTAACCCACTGAGCCACCCAGGCGCCCCTGTATTAGTTTTTTTAATGAGGTATGAGACTTGGGCTAGTTTTTAAAAGTTAATTCACTTATTTCTGTAGCCTCTGGATGTCCAGTTGCCACAGCACCATTTATTGAAAAGGCTATCTTTTCTTCATTTAATTGCTTTTCACCTTTGACAGAAAATCAGTTGGGCATGTTTGTATAACTCTGTTTCTGGTGGGTTCTCTGTCTTGTTTCATTGCTTTATTGTTCTTTCCCTCCACTGATACCACTCAGTCTTTGTTATTATAGCTATATACTAACTCTTGAAATCAGACTGATTCCTCCCAGTTTATTCTTCTATGTCAAAACTGCTTTAGCAATTCTAAAATCTTGTGTTATTTATGTATTTTAGAATAATATTCTGTATATCTCCACAAATCTTGCCAGGGTGTGGTAGGAATTGTGTTAATTTGTGAAGAATTTACATCTTTATTCATGGACATGGTATATCTCCCCATTAATATAGATTTGTCTTACTTTACTTCATCAGCAGTTTTGTATTTATCAGCATAGAATTTCAGTACGTGTTTTGTTAGATTTACAACTAAGTATTTCAATTTTTGTTTGGTGATTAAGTCATGCTATATTTTATTTTTGACATCTACATATTCATTGCTTATACATAGAAATATGATTTTTGAATCTTATCTTACTTCCTAAAACTTTGCTAAAGACTGCAAGATATACTATATTGGTGCTATGTTTTTTTTTTAAATTTCTTAAGCTTTTCTACATAAGCAGTCATGTAATCTGCAAATAAAACATTATATTTCTTCTTTTCCCGTCTGTAGGACTTTATTACTTGTCTTTTGTGTTGCACTGGTTAGAGTGTCCAACACTATCTTGAATAAGAATGTGAAAGTGAAACTTCTTACTGCATTCCGTTTTTAGGAGGAAAGCAATCTTTCACCATTAAGTACAAGTTTTTTGCAAATACTGTTTATCAGGTTAAGGTAGCCACTCATCTGTTCTTATTTTTCTGAGAGATATAATCATGAATATGGGTTAAATTTTGCCAAATGCTTTATTTTTTCTGCCTCGATTCATATAACCATGTAATTTTTCTGTAGCTAATATTGTAGGTTACATTGATTTTCAAATATGAAACAAACCTTCCAAGTTTAGAATAAAAATTTGCTTGGTCTTGGTGTATATGTCTTTTTATATGTTACTAAATCTACTTATTAATATTTCATTAAATATTATATTTATTTATATTTAGAGAAATATTGAACAGTTGTTTTTCATTTTCATTTTTTATTGTTCTTGCCTGATTTTGCTATCAGGGTAATATTAGAAACATAAAATAAATTGAGAATTATTTGCTCTTCTATTTTCTGATAGATATGTTATATATTTTATGTTAATTCTTTCTTATGTGGTTAGTAAAATTTCCCACTGAATCCACAGGACCTGGATGTCTATATGTGTATATATATATTTTTTCCCAAGTTTTAAATTATGGATTCAGTGTCCTCTTAATTATAACACTGAATAGTTTATAATTACTATATATATTATAGTTATCCATGTCATGTTTAAATATATAGTGATTTTCTATTTTAACTAGGTTTTCATATGTATATGTGATAGCACATCATATTATAATATGGCTAAATTACTCACAGTATTCTCTTTTTATCCTTTGATATCTGTAGGGGCAGTAGTGACAAACTGTATTTCATTCCTGATCATGATACTTTGTATCTATTCTTTACTCTCTTTTTTTAATCATTTTTTTATAAGTTTATCAATTTTATTAATATTTTCAGAGTCAGCTCATTGCTTCCAGTCATTTTTCTATTTTCATTTTCATTCATGTCTTCTCTTCTTATTATTTATGTTTTGCCTCATGAGGTTTATTTTGTTCTTCTTTTTATAAGTTCTTTAGTTGGGAATTCAGATAATTAATAATTGTTCTCTTTTCTACAGAATGGATTTAGTGCTACAAATTTCTCTTTCAACAGTGTTTTAGCTCTCTCACAAATTTTGATATGTTATATTTTCCTTTTCATTCAGCTCAATGCATTTTTAGATTTCCTTTGGAAATTCATCTTTGACCCATGGGTTATTAAATTGTGCTATTTTACTTCCAAATGTTTGAAGATTTTTCTATTCTCTTTCTCCTATTGATTTCTCTTAGATTCCATTGTTCTCAGAAAAACATTATCTGTAAGATCACAATGCCTTTAAATTTAGTAAAGTTTGTGTTATGATCCAAGATATGGCTTAATTGGGTATCTGTTCTATGGACACCAGAAAAGAACATATATTTGTTGAGTCATGTGTCATATGAATGTTAAATAAATCCTTTTGGTTGATGATGCTATTGAGTTTCTTCATATATTGGTTGATACTCTGGTTGTTCTTTCAGTTGTTGAGAGAAAGATACTAAAATCTCCAAAAATAACGGTGGATTTGTCTGGGTTTTTTTTGAGTTCTCACAGTTTTAACTTCAGATATTTTAAGTATCTGCTATTTTATGCATACATATTTCAGATTGCAGTGTTTTGGGGTGCACTGACCCATTTATCATTATATAATTCCCCTTTTCATCTCTGGTGATTCTCCTTGAAATCACTTTAGCTGATATGAATTTAGCCACTCTGGCTTTTCTGAGTAATGTTTGTATGATGTATCTTTTCCATTCTTTTCTTTTCAAACTGGCCATGTTGTAATTTTCTTGCATTTCTTGCAGGCAGCATACTGTTGAGTAATGGTTGTTGTTGTTGTTGTTTTAATTCACTCTGCTAATCTGTGTCTTTTAATAGGTATATTTAATTTACATTTAATGCAATATTCACTATGTTAGTACTTACATCTGTTCACTTAGTTTGTTTGTTCTCTTTGTTTTTTTCCTTGCTAACTTCTTTCTTAATTCTCATAAGCTTTATTTATTTATTTTAGAATTCCATTTCGATTTATCAATGTTTGATTATCTTCACATAGTACTTTTAGTGGTTGCAGTCAGTAATAAATTATATAAGTGTAAGTGTTCACAATGGATCTGTGTTGTTATTTTACCAATTAGAGTGAACTATAGTAACCTTACCTCTCTTTGCTTTCTCTTAGTTTCCATCATTTTTATTGTAATCATCTTAAATATTTTTCTCTAGAACCATATTAAATGATTTATTTTTTTCAAGATTATTTTTATTTATTTGAGAGAAAGAGAGTGAATGTGAGAGAGAGGGCATGCATTCACAAGCGGGAGGGAAAGAGGGGGAGGGAAGAACAGACTCCGTGCTGAGCAGGGACTCTATCCCAGGACCTGAGCCAAAGGCTGAACTGACCGAGCCACGTATGTGCCCCTAAATGGTTTAGAATCATATTAGATAGATTATAGTTTTTGCTTTAGCAATCAAGCATGATTTGGAAGCCTAAATAGGAGAGGAAAATCTATTGTATTTACTCATATTTTTGCTTGTTATTTTTGTTTTCTTCCCTCTTGATGTTCCTGGGATTATTGCCTAAAGTTTCCTCTCTTGGTTATGTAACTTTTTATTCATTATTTTATTTTTTAAGAGAACTTTCTTTAGCCATTCTTTTAGAGAATTTCTGATGGTGACAAATTCCCTGACTTCCCCTTCTGAATCTGTTTCTTTCCCCTTATTTGCAGAAGGATAGTTGCACTAGATACAGGCTTCTGAATTGACATTTTATGTTTTTCTTTTTCTCTTAGCATGTTAACATGTTTGTGTCACTTCTTTCTGCCCACTGTGGTTTCTGATAAGAAATCTGTTGTCGTGCGAAGTATATTCCCTCTGTAGGCAAGGTGGCATTTCTCTCTCACTGCTTTACTTTCTGTTGTCTTTAGCGTTCAGGAGTTTCGATAATCTGTGTCTCGGTATGGATCTTGGGCAGTTTCCAGTTTCAAGATTTAGCTTCTTGAATCTATATATTTATTTTTGATCAAATTTGAGAATTTTTAGGCATCATCATGTGTACTTTTTAAGCCCCATTTTTCTCCTCTCCTTCAAGGACTCCCAATAACATAGTGGTTTGTATTTTACTATTATTCCAGTGGTCCCTGGGCTCTGTTAGTTTTTTTTTGTTGTTGTTTTTCCCCTCTTATGTAATGTAATGTAATATAATATTACATTATGTAATAATATAATTATGTAATATATTATTATGTAGGTACGTATCTTATGTAATGTAATATAATATTCTCATTCAGATTTAGTAATTGCTATTGTTCTATACTATAGTTTACTGATTCTTTTATTCGATCTCTTAATTCTGCCACTAAGCCCTTACACTGGGCTTTTATTTCACTTAATTATATTTTTTAGTTATAAAATTTCCATCAGATCCTTCTTTCTGTCTTCTATTTCTTTCAGAGATTTTCATTCATTTTGAATATATATGTATGTTCATCTGAGCATTTTTTATGGTTGCTAATTTAAAATCTTTTTCAGATTGGGTCACTTCAGTGGCTTAGTCAGTTAAGCATCGAACGCTTGATTTTGGCTCAGTTCATGACGTGAGTGTTGTGAGATCAAGCCCCATGTCAGGCTCTGTGCTGGATGTAGAGCCCGCTTAAGATTCTCTCTCTCCCTCTCGCTCTACCCTTCCCTCTTCCCTCTCTCTCCCCCGTCCCCTCTCTCCCCCTTCTAAAAAAATAAATAATAAAAAAATCTTTATCGGATAATTCCGACATCTCTGTCTTCTCAGTGTTGGCATTGTTGTTTTTCATTCCATTGGACAAATTATTGGTTCTTGTTTTTATGAATATTTTCTATTGAATCCTGGACATGCGGGTATTATGTTATGGAACTGTGGATCTTGTTTAAACTTCCTCATTTAGCTAGCTTCCTTGACACAATCCCCAGGAAAAGGATGGGATGGGATTCTTTGTTACTGCCAGGTGGGGATGGATGTTCTGATTCCTCACCCAGCATCTGTTTACACCTTAGGGGTGATATTTTTACCACTGGGTGGTGCTCTAAGTCCTGACTCTTCTTATGTCTCCTCTGACACAACCTCACTGGGGAAGGGCAGGGACTTTTCACCATTGTCAAATAAGCATAGAAGTCTAGGCTTTTCACAGAGTCTCTCCAGATTATGTTTCTAGGGAGAGGAAATGAAGAGGGAGGGACTTCTTCTTGCTTGTGGTGAGCCATGGCTCTCTACTTGGGCTTTTCTTTTCTAACTCCACCCAGAAGGGAGGAGAGAAGGTGATATTTGTCTTTTTGTAGTCGGTATAGGTGAAAACTCTGGGCTCCCCATTTGGCCTTTGCTGCCATGGGTGAGTGTCAGTCACCAAAGTGTTTATGTTTGTGTGTGTGATTTTGACTAGAATAGAGATAGTATTATCTAATTTTTTTTTCTTTCTTGCTAGGCTGTCCTTTTGCTAGTTCTTTGGGTATAGGGAGGAATATTTTGGGAATATTGTTTTTGACCACAGCTGTCTTTTTATATAAATCATTTAGATGTGAAATGTCAAGTAATACTGAAATGATTTTTAAGGCACTAAAAATATCTGAAAAATATAGGAATATCTGAGGCAAAATAGTGTTTGTATCAGTGATATTTGAGAGTATTGTATTTTATATTAAAGCATTGTCTTGGATTTTAAAATGAAGACCTTTGAAATGACAAGGTCAGTGAGAGTAGAATGGCCAACCTACAATGCTAAAGGTTTTCTTCATCTCTTTGAGTCATGCTTTTACAAAATATTATTACAGGATTTTAGGCAGGATTTGCAATTTTCAGCAATTTCTCCTGCAAGCCAGCTCTTAACAGTTTTGCTTTAAATAATCATGAAGAGCACAAGTAGCCCCAGACATTTCTCCATGTGTTGCATAATTGCTTTCCAGTGCCTATTCAATTATCCATATTTAGAGGGCTTTTCCTTTTTTATATTTTTAAATTAGAGATACATCTTGATTTACATTGCAATTGCCAACACACCAATGAAAGAATACTCCTAAACCTTATCCCTTAAGCATCAGCAAGTCAGTTGGTCTACTAACTGATAATGTAATGTAATATAATATATATTCTTGATTATATATGTACATTCCTAATTATATATACACATAGTCCTAATTATAATATAAATTCCTAAATCAAGGAATTATCGGATAGAAAATTTTCAAAAACTTATAAAAAAACCTTAAACCTGTATTTTTCAAACACATTTTCTCATTAAGAAGAATTGTTCCCTTTAACAAATGTATACTGGTTAGAGGTAAAGCCCACATTGGGGGGATGCAAATCTCTTCATCCTGATGTCACCAAGCTGCTAGGCAGGATTAATCCTTGACGTCTATAAACCTCTGCAGAGGATGCTTTGTAAAAGGTCCTCTGTCTTAATTATCTCTTGTCTTCTGAGATTTACAAAAATTCTTTTTGGATTATAAAGTTATTATTAAAAGAAAAAGAGGATGCTTCTTTTGGAAGTCCATTATAATACCATGTGTGTCATTAAAAAATATTTATTTTATAACAATAGGCAAATAGTTTTTGCTGGAGAATTCATGGTTTTCTAATTATTAATTAATTTAGTATTGCAGTGATGTTCTGGCTCTTTCTCAGAGAAATTTATTTAAATTTTAAACAATTAAGTATTGATGAAAAATTTTGTTTCAATCTCTTTAAATACCTGATGGAGTAGGGTGGTTTATATTGTTTAAGCTTTACTGGAGTACAGTTGACAGATAAAAATGTAAGGTGTAAGATGTGATGATTTGATATATACTGTTAACTGATTATCACAATAAAGTCAATTAATACATCCATCATCTCATATTAGTTACCTTCTATGTATATGTGTGGTGAGAACATTTAAGATCAATTCTCTTGGCAAATTTCAAGCATCTAATACATTATTGTTAACTATAGTTATCAAGTTATACATTAGATCCCAAACCCTATTAATCTTACAACTGAAGGTTTGTACACTTTGACCAATATCTCTTCTTTTTCCCAACTTCCCAGCCCCTGACAACCACCATTTTACTCTGTGAGTTTAACATTTCTAGATATCACATACAAGTGAGATTCTATAGTACTTGTCTTTCTCTGACTTATTTTACTTACTATAATGCTCATAAGTTCATCTGTGTTGTCACAAATGGCAAGATTTTCTTATTTTTATGGCCAAATAACATTATTCATATATATATATATATATATATATATATATATAATATGTGTGTGTATGTAATATATATGTATATATATCCAGCCATTTGTTTTTCAACAGACACTTAGGTTGTTTCCATATCTTGGATATTATAAATAATGCTGCAATAACTATGATATGCAGATATCTCTTTGAGATAGTGTTTTCATTTCCTTTAGATATATTCTGAGGAATGGGATTGCTGCCTTATATGGAAGCTCTATTCTTAATATTTTTGAGAAAAATCCATATTGGCTTCCAATATTGTACAGGTTTGTTTTCTACTCAACAATGTTATATGTTCTCTTCCTCTACATCCTTGACAATACTGTTACCTCTTGTCCTTTTGATAATAGCCATTCTAACAGGTGTGAGATGATATCTAATCTGTTTATCAGACATATACCTTATAACTATTTTCTCCTGTTCCATATGTTGCTTTTTCATTTTGTTTCCTTTCATGTACAGAAGGTTTTTAGTTTGTCATAGCCCCCACTCATTTATTTTTTTCCTTTTTTTGCTTATGCTTTGGTGTCATATCCTAAAAATTATTGCCAAGATCAATGTAAAGGATTTTTTCCCACATATTTTCTTACAGGAGTTTGATGGTATCAGGTCTAACATTCAAGTCCTTAATCCATTTTGAGTTATTTTTTTGTGGGAGGTGTAAGATGGGGGACCAACTTCACTATTTTGCCTATAGATACTTAATTTTCATACCACCATAACACTGAAGAGACTATCTCCCATTGAGTGTTTTTGGCTCCTTTGTCAGATTATTAGTTGGCTGTATGTGCATGTGTCTGCTTTTGGAACTGAATTCTGTCCCACTTGTGTGTGTGTCTGTTTTTGTTTCAGAACCAAGCTGTTTTGATTATTATATTTCTGTTAACATCATTTGAAATCAGGAGGTATGATACCTACAGCTTTGTTCTTTCTCAAGATTGCTTTGGCTGTTTCAGGTCTTTTGTGGATAATATGAATTTTAGGATTCTTTTTCTGTATCTGTAAAAATGCCATTGGAGTTTTGATAAGGATTATATTGACACTATAGATGGCTTTGAGTAGCGTGGACATTTCCACAATATTTATTCTTCTGATCCATGGACATATGAAACTTTTAATTTATTTGAATCATTTATTTTATCAATGTCTTATTGTAAAAACTATACGAAAAGTGTACAGATAGTTCATCTCCTTGGTTAAATTTATTTAAAATCTTAAACTTTATCTAAAGTTTTAATTTCCCATCCAAGTACTAACCAGGCCCGACCCTGCTTAGCTTCCGAGATCAGACGAGATCGGGCGCGTTCAGGGTGGTATGGCCATAGACTAAAGTTTTAATTTCAATGGTAATATACATTATCTATTAGTTAAATTTATTCCTATATATTTATTATCTTTCATGATATTGTAAATGGAATTTATTTATTTATTTATCTTTATTTATTTGAGAGAGAGCAAGAGAGAGAGACAGAGGGAGAGGGAGAAGCAGGCTACCCACTGAGCGGGAAGCACAACACATGGCTCAATCCCACACCCAGGGATCATGACCTGAACGGAAGACAGACGCTTAACTGAGCCACCCAGGCACCCATTTTTACTTATTCTTTCTGAGATAGTTCATCCTTAATTTATAGAAATGTAGCTGATTTTTGTATGTTTGTTTTGTTTCCTGCAATTTTACAGAGCTTGTTTATTCTAACAGTGTTTTAGTGAAGAATTTAGGGTTTTCTGTGTATCCTATCATGTCACCTGCAAATAGAGACAGTTTTACTTCTTCCTTTCCAATTTTGGATGCTTTTTGTTACTTTGTTGTTGTTGTTGTTGTTGCCTAATTGTTCTGTCTAGGGCTCCAGTATTATGTTGAATATCAGGGATAGGAATGGACATCTTTGTCTTATTTCTGATCTTAAAAGAAAAACTGAATACTTTTGATGTTAGGTGATGAATTATGATGTTGTGTATGATGTTAGTTGTGGGCTTGTCCCATAAGGTCTTTATTGTGTTAGGCACATTCCCTATATACCTAATTTGTTGAGATTCTATCATGAAAAGATCTTGAATTTTGTCAAATGCTTTTTTTCTGCATCAACTGAGTTGACCATATGATTTTATTGCTCCGTTTTATTAATATGGTGCATCACATTTACTGTTTCTCCCATGTTGAATCATTCTTACACCTCAGGAATTGATCCTACTTGATCATGGGTTATGATTCTTTTTAATATAATTTTAAAATTATTTTGGTAGAATTATGTTGAATATATTTTAATCTATTGTCATAAGGGGTATTGGCCTCTAATTTTCTTTTCTTATACTGTCCTTATCTGGCTTTATTATCAGTGTAATGCTGGTTTCATAAGATGAGTTTAGAAGTGTTCTTTTTGATAGACATTGCATTAAATGTGTAGATAGCTTTAGGTAGCATAGACATTTTCACAATATTTATTCCTCCAATCCATGAGCATGGAACATTTTTCCATTTCTTTGTGTCTTCCTCAATTTCTTTCATGAGTACTTGATAGTTTTCTGAGTATAGATTCTTTGGTTAGGTTTATTCCTAGGTATCTTATGGGATTGACTCCTTAATTTCTTTTTCTTCTGTCTTGTTGTTGGTGTAAAGAAATGCAACTGATTACTGTGCATTGATTTTATATCCTGACACTTTACTGAGTTCCTGTACAAGCTCTAGCAGTTTTGGAGTGGAGCCTTTTGGGTTTTCCACATATAGTATCATATCATCTGCAAAGAGTGATAGTTTGACTTCTTCTTTGCCGATTTGGATGCCTATCAAAATCCCATCCAATTTTTTCAAAGAAATGGATCAAATAATCCTAAAATTTATATGGAACCAGAAAAGACCTCGAATAGCCAAAGGAATATTGAAAAAGAAAGCCAAAGTTGGTGGCATAACAATTCCAGACTTCAAGCTCTATTACAAAGCTGTCATCATCAAGACAGTATGGTACTGGCACAAAAACAGACACATAGATCAGTGGAACAGAATAGAGAGCCCAGAAATAGACCCTCAACTCTATGGTCAACTAATCTTCAACAAAGCAGGAAAGAATACCCAATGGAAAAAAGACAGCCTCTTTAACAAATGGTGTTGGGAAAATTGGACAGCCACATGCAGAAAAATGAAATTGGACCACTTCCTTACACCGCACATGCAAATAGACTCAAAATGGATGAAGGACCTCAACGTGAGAAAGGAATCCATCAAAATCCTTGAGGAGCAAGGCAGCAACCTCTTCGACCTCAGCCGCAGCAACTCCTCCTAGGAACAACGCCAAAGGCAAGGGAAGCAAGGGAGAAAATGAACTATTGGTACTTCATCAAGATCAAAAGCTTTTGCACAGCAAAGGAAACAGTCAACAAAACCAAAAGACAACTGACAGAATGGGAGAAGATATTTGCAAACGACATATCAGATAAAGGGCTAGTATCCAAAATCTATAAAGAGCTTAGCAAACTCAACACCCAAAGAACAAATAATCCAATCAAGAAATGGGCAGAGGACATGAACAGACATTTCTGCAAGGAAGACATCCAGATGGCCAACAGACACATGAAAAAGTGCTCCACATCACTGGGCATCAGGGAAATACAAATCAAAACCACAATGAGATACCACCTCACACCAGTCAGAATGGCTAAAATAAACAAGTCAGGAAGTGACAGATGCTGGCGAGGATGTGGAGAAAGGGGAACCCTCCTACACTGTTGGTGGGAATGCAAGCTGGTGCAACCACTCTGGAAAACGGCATGGAGGTTCCTCAAAGAGTTGAAAATAGAGCTACCTTAATACCCAGCAATTTCACTACTGGGTATTTACCCTAAAGATACAAACGTAATGATCCAAAGGGGCACGTGCACCCGAATGTTTATAGCAGCAATGTCCACAATAGCCAAGTCATGGAAAGAACCTAGATGTCCATCAACAGATGAATGGATAAAGCAGAAGTGGTATATATATACAATGGAATACTGTGCAGCCATCAAAAGAAATGAAATCTTGCCATTTGTGATGACATGGATGGAACTAGAGGGTATTATGCTTAGCAAAATAAGTCAATCGGAGAAAGACAACTATCATATGATCTCCCTGATATGAGGAAGTGGAGATGCAATGGGGGTAGGGGTTGAGGGGTAGGAAAAGAATGAATGAGGCAGGATGGGATCGGGAGGGAGACAAACCAAAAGAGACTCTTAATGTCATAAAACAAACTGAGGGGGGTGGGAGGGAGGGGTGTTGGGAGAGGATGGTGGGGTTACATTATATGTTTAAATGAAAATTAAAAATTAAAAAAAAAGAAGTGTTCTTTTCTTGTCCATTTTTTGGAAGAGTTTGAGAAATATTAGTATTACTTCTTATTTAAAATAAATTTGGTAGAATTCACTAGTGAAGCTATCTGGTCATGGGCTTTTCTTCCTTGAGAGGTTTTTGTTTACTGATTCGATGTCCTTAGTCATTACTGATTTCTTCAAATTTTCTATTACTTCATGATTTAGTCTTAGTGGGTTGTATGACTGTAGGAATTTATCCATTTCTTTTAGGTTTTCCAAGTTACTGGCCTATAAATTTTTTACAACATTCTTTTATCATCCTTTGTGCTTCTGCTGTATCAATTGTAATGTCTGCTTTTCCATTTATAATTTTCAGTCCTCTCCTTTTTTTTTTAAAGATTTTATTTATTTATTTGACAGACAGAGATCACAAGTAGGCAGAGAGGCAGGCAGAGAGAGAGGAGGAAGCAGGCTCCCCACTGAGCAGAGAGGCTGATGTGGGGTTTGATCCCAGGACCCTGAGATCATGACCCGAGCCGAAGGCAGAGGCATTAACCCACTGAGCCACCCAGGCACCCCTCCTCTCCTTTTTTTATTGATGAGTCTAGCCAAAGGTTTGTCATGTTTATCTCTTCAAAAAACAGCTTTTAGTTTCATTGATTTTTTTTATTTCTGTCTATTCTCTATTTCATTTATTTGAAGTCTAATCTTTATTCCCATTCTTCTGCTAATAATTTTTCTCTAGTTCTTCTTTTTCTAATTTCTTGAAGTGTAAAGTTAGATTGTTTAAGATTCTTTTCATCATACATGAGTTTATAGCTATAAAAGTCCCTTTTAGAACTTCTTTTGTTGCATCCCAGAAGTTTTAGTTTGTTGTCTTTCCATTTTTATTTGTCTCAGTATATTTTTCTTTTTTCTATTTGAGTCTTCTTTGATCTATTGGATATTCAGGAACATATTAATTTCCTCATATTTGTGAATTTTCCAATTTTCCTTCTGTAATTGATCTCTAGTTTCACATCACTGTATTCAGAAAAGATACTTGGTATAATTTTAATCTTCTTAAATTTCTTAAGCCTTATTTTGGAGCCTATCATATGATTCACCCTGGAGAATGTTCTGTGTGCACCTGAGAAGAATTTGTATTTTGCTGCTGCTGGATGAAATGTTCTGTATATGTCTGTTAGGTCCATTTGGTCTACAATGTTGTTCAAATCTGTTTGCTTTTTGACTTTCTGTCTGTATGATCTATCCATTGTTGAAAGAGGATTATTAAAGTTCTCTGCTATTATTTTATTGCTGTTTATGTCTCCTTTTAGTTCTATTAATGTTTGCATTATGTATTTAGGTGCTTTGATGTTAGGTGAATAAATATTTATAATTTCTATATTTGTTATATCTTTTAGACAAATTAATCCCTTTATAATTATATACTGGCAGTCATGATAATTTATGACTTAAAGTCTAATTTGTCTCATATAAGTATAGCCACCTCTAAGGTCTTTTGATTACCATTTGCTTGAAATATCTTTTTTGGTCTCTTTACTTTCTGCCTATGTGTGCCCCTAAAGTAAAAATGATTTTCTTGTAGACAGTATATCATTTGATCTTCTGCTATCTGTTCAGTCACTCTATCTTATTTGTTTGGGATTGCATCAATTTACATTTGAAATAATTATTGATAGATAATGACTTGACTTTATTAAATATTTTCTGTTTTATGGTTCCTCTGTTCCTTTCTTCTCTTTCTCTCTTTCTCAGTGATTTGATGACTTTTTGTGATGGTGTGTTTTGATTCTTTTCTCTTAATATATTGTATATATATATCATAGGTTTTTCCTTTATAGTTACTGCAAGTCTTAAAATATCTTACAATTTTAACATCCATTTTCAAGCTGATAGCAATATGACTTAAATAGTATATGTAAACTTTGTAGTTTTACCTCCTAAAACATGACACATATTTTAGGTTATTAGTGTTATAACATACATCTTTTGTATTGTATATCTAATAACAAATTATTATGGTTATAGTTATTTTTAATACATGTGTTTAACATTTTTTTAAACTAGAATTGATTTGGACTTATATACCCCACCATTATAATATCAGAACATCTGACTTAGGCTATAAATTTCCCTTTACTGGTGAGTTTACACATTCATATGATTCCATGTTGCTAATTAATATCCTTTTATTTCAGTTTGAAGTGCTTTCTTAAATATTTCTTATATGTAAATACAAAACTAATATAAACATTTTATTACTGACTTGAATTACAAATCTACCCCTTCTTCCATAATCTCTCAGGAAAATACTTTATCCTTTTTCATGATATTTGATTCCATAGGCTCCCATGCATGTACAAGTCTAGAATAAAATTGAACGGGAAAGCCCCAAACATTTGATCTCTTCCTAAATAATGTAAGGTACAATATTAAGCTTTTTTCTCTTTAGAAAATCAGAGATAAATGTTATAGTTTAAGTGTGAAAAAAAACACAGAACTAGGAAATTCAAGATCAAGTTGTCTGAAGACCATTTCATAAAATTATCTGTCATAAATATGATTTATGATAATATGCTATTCACCTTATTTTCTAAAATTATGCACATATAAAATAACAGAATCAAAAGATTCCTTCTAAAATGTAACCATCTAGAATTGGTACTTTTAGAGATTAAAA
>RCUC01119406.1:0-25763 GCA_003697995.1 Taxidea taxus jeffersonii | reverse complement strand
TGTGGCTTAACACTAAAAATGAGAGGAAAAAAAAAATCCTCCCTTCCTTTTTTTAAAAAAAAATTTTAAAGATTTTATTTATTTATTTGACAGACAAAGATCACAGGTAGGTAGAGAGGCAGGCAGAGAGAGAGAGAGGAGGAAGCAGGCTCCCCGAGGAGCAGAGAGCCCAATGCGGGGCTCAATCCCAGAACCCCGGGATCATGACCTGAGCCGAAGGCAGAGGCCCTAACCCACTGAGCCACCCAGGTGCCCCCCACCTTCCTTTTTTTAAAGCCAGTGCTGTAGACTCTCCCATTATGTTCTACTGAATAACGTAATTTGATAAACAGCAATAAAACAGTTAAAAAATAAGGCACAATCTCAGTACTCCTTCAATACTTCATTTGCACATACAGTCTAGAACTCTCCTCAAGGGAGGCTCTTCTTTTTCTTCTTCTTAAACTAACTTAAAATTATTTGAATATAGTTGTCGCATAATGTTACATTCTTTTCAGATGTGCAACATAGTGGTTCAACTTCTCTATACCTTATATTATGCTCACCACAAGTGTAGCTACCTTCTGTCACCATAAAACACTATAACAGTATCACTGACTATATTCCCTATTCTGTGTCTTTGATTCCCATGACCTCCCACTCTCCTATACCCATTTTGCCCATCCCTGCACCCCCCACACTCTGGCAACCATCACTTCTCTGTATTTATAGGTCTGCTTCTACTTTTTATTTCTTTGATAAACTAATATTTATTGATATCTAGCAATATACCAAATACTGTTCTATTCCTTTTACTTGTAATCAACACATTTAATTCTCATAGAAGTCTGGGTTAGTTATAATTTTATACCATTTATGGATGAGAAAATCAAGGTACAGAAAAGTTAAGTAATTTATGCTAATCATACAGCTTGCCAGGGGAAGCCAGGATTCACATTAAGGCTGGCTTTGGGGCTCAAGCTAACACCATTGCCTATCTTTCCATTTACCTGTATTAATCATCTTCAGTTTTTTAGCACCTTAGTCATTACTACTAATGCTAATTCAATAAGTAAAATGTGTATGATAGAATTCTAACTATCTCCTTTAGCCATTCACTAAGCTAAATATACTTCCAATGTCTTAGCAAAACAGAGTGATTAATGTCTGTATTTCTCCTTCCATTATTTGATATATTCCCTTTTAGGTCTGTTTGAACTCACAATATAATTATATAATTTTATTAAGTAAGATATAGACCGATTAAATAGGATGAAAATAGTTATTTCTATGAAAAGCAAGACAAGTGTTTTGTAAGAACTTAAGAAAGATGAGCTACCATAATAATAGTCTTTCTAAACAGGCTTAGAAAAAATAACGTAAAAAATAAGAAAAATTAATTCCACCAAGTAATAGGCTGAGAATAATTGGCAAGAATCTTTAAATTATTGTTGCATTTTAGATTTTAAAACAGTGAATATCTATTGATATGATTATTCATATCAATATCTATTGATATGATTATTCAAAAAAGATATTAATTTAATCAATAGAGAAATGTTTAGGACCCACATAAAAATTGTGAAATAAATATAGATTTATATATTACACAATAAAATATCTTATTTTTAATATATATTTATATATTACACAATAAAATATCAAAGCAGACATATGTCTGTTTTTAAATTCCATCCTCATTTATCTTTTTATGGAAAACCACTTATAGAGTACTTTACCTTATAAACATTACCTTTTTAAAAATTATTAAAATTTGTTTTTAAAGTGTACAACTTAATGGATATCACTGTCATTAGTCATCATGAAGTTCAGAGCATTTTTTAATACCTCTAAGAGAAATCTTATACTCATCAGCAGTCACTCCCCTTTTCTACCTCACCTACTCCCTGACGACCATTAACCTACTTTTTTTTGTCTCTAAAGATTTGTTTATTCTGGACATACAATATAAATTAAGTCATAACAGCATGTGGGCTTTTGTGTGTTTGACTTCACTAAATTATCATAATATTTTTAAGGTTCGTCCGTTTTGTTGTATGTATCAGCACTTATTTCATATGTTCATTATATGGATATACCACATTTATTATTCTTTCATCAGTTGATGGACATAAGAATTGCTTCTACTTTTTTTTTTTTTTTTTTTTTTTTTTGCTATTCTGGATGAGTCTGCTATAAACATTTACATACAAGTTTGTGTGTAAAAATACCTTCCACTTATGTTGAGTGTATACATGGGAGAGGAATTCCTGAGTAGTATGGTGTAATGGTTAGTTTTCGATGTCAGCTTAACCATAGTATCTAATTATCCAATCTGACATTAATATAGACTTGCTGTTGCACCTACATTTTATAGGATGTGCTTAGTATCTACAGTCAGTTGACTTAAAGGATATTATTCTTGATAATGTGGTAGTCTTCCTTCAGTCGATCCTTAAGAGAAACACTGAAATTTCTTTCAGAAGAAATTTTGTGTGAAGACAAAAGCATCAGCTCCTGCCTGAGAGTTTAGAGTCTGCCAAATTGGCCTAATAATTCAGATTTGACAGTCCCCACAAGCTTGAAGCCAGTTTCTTTAAGTAAATATACCCATATGTCCAAATGGTTAATTTCCCTAGAGAAAATTGGCTTATTCAGATTTTTGTATGGAAAACTGTTTTGAAGGACAGAATTTTTTTTTTTCTGATTAGAACTTTTTTTGCTTTTTTATTCTTTTTATATAAACATATAATGTAACCCCACCACCCTCTCCCAACACCTCCTACCTACCCCCCTCAGTTTGTTTTATGACATTAAGAGTCTCTTTTGGTTTGTCTGAGGGACAGAATTTTAAGGATGAGTTTTCTGCATTGGTTCTGGGTTTTTGGAATTATCTAATCTGATCAGATTTTAAGGTAGTAATGACTATTTCTTGTGGTAAAAAGAACACTATTTGATAATCCTAATGAAATACTTCTAAAAGGTAAGTTTCTGGATGACTATATATTTGATACCTTAAGGCATTTTTGTCAAACTAATGAGTGTAATGAGATTGGATAGTTGCCTCTAACTAATGGAGAAATTAGGGGACATAAAGGATAAGTTCGGGACTTAAAATTTCCAGCTTGAACTTTGCATAAATGACCTGAAGACTTCTATGTCTAACCTGAAAGAAACCCTTATTTCATGCATCTGTAGAGCTGATATTTTTGAAAAGCTTATGAGGAATCTTACCTTATTAGTGACTGAATCAAAACACAAACTGAATTCTCAACCTCTCAGGATTCCCGTTAAAGTGAGGATATTGATTGGAAGAAAAATGGGACCTTGACAATTAAAATAGGAACATGTAAAAAGGTTTCAATGAAGATGGAGACATAAAACCCCTAAATTCTGCTGAGTCATCTTTGACAGTAGTCTAGCACCCCTGTCTGAGGAATTAATGCCCTCTCTGAGGAGTTTAACTCAGCTTTCCTGAGTAAACTATATAGTGATCTTCCTGAGGGGCTGCCTTACAAGACACTACCTCCTCCATCCCAAGACCTATAACTAGACTCATGCACCAGTGGGCACCGCATAAGGGTAAAGTCAGTGTGTGAGTGACAGATGGATGATATATGAAAATAACTGTAAGAGTTTCCTAATGCATATGGGCAGAAATTCGGAGAATATGTGTGGGAATTAATATCAAAGGTACAGGGTAACAGTAGAATGAAAAAAAAAATTGGATCAGGCCAGAGTAATTCATATAGAACCCCACTAAGCAGAGAATCTGGATTTAGTGCTGAAGCTCAAGGGGTTAGAAGGGGCTCTAACAATTTAATTGATGGGGTGGGTGAAACATGGACCAAAAAGTGACTTATACTAACTGAGACTGAAATGCCAAAACAATCTTGGAATACTGTAGAAGAGATCCAATGGCTTAAGGAGATTAGAACGCTAGAATGGATTTATCATATAAGTTCTGGTCACTCATTCTGGAAGGGTCCACCAATTGTTGGTGGAAGGGTGGAAGGGAAGTGTTGGAAGGGTCCAACATTTCACCATTATTGTGAGAAATAAATGTGTGAGGGGTGCCTGAGCTTCCTTGAAATCTGCTGTGGTTGCTGTCCTCTGTCAGTCAGAAATTACTGTGGGAAATGTTGCCCCTGAACTGGGATTATTAAATGCAGTGAGAGATTGTTAGATTCCCATGGCAGCACTTAATTGCCATAAGCATGTAAATGCCAAAGGCAGGCATGATGCCTTTAAAAGACAGAAAATCAAAGCAACAATCAAAAGTGACCCAGAGACCAAAAATTGTGTCCAGTTGATGACGATGTTTCTAGAAGAAAAACAGATTTACCATCTACTGAAATCTTACTTGATCTTTATAGACAGAAAACTTCTAGGTAAAGTGAACGGAAGTCTAACTTGAATCACTGAAACAGCCACAGACTCAGTTCCTACATTGGATCCAGTTTATAGACCCACAGCCACTTGAGTAAAGGGGGGAGGCTGAGTTCACTTAAGGAAGAATCTTACTTCCTTAAAATTGATACTGATAATTTATTACTCTGATAATCTTTCTCTCAGCATTCCCCAAAGGGACCTACAGTCTTTAATTAGGTAGGATTACTGTTCATGAGGGATGAAGAAATTGTCAGACTTTTTGGTATTACTGGACACTACCCTTGAATTGACACTAATTTCAGGAGACCCAAAGCATACATGTGATCAACCAGTCAGTGTAAATGTTTACAGAGGTCAGTTGATGAATGGAGTTTTAGCTCATATCTATCTCATGGTGGGTACAGTGGGTCAGGGAACCCATTCTTTGGTTAATTACACAGTCACCATATGCATAATAGACATAGATGTTTTTAGCAACTGGCAGAATCCCTGCGATTGTTCATAGTAGCCTCTTCTGATGCTGTGTATTTCTGTGATATCAGCTGTAATGTCTTTTCTTTCTGATTTTATTTATTTGAGTCATCTCTTTTTTCTTAGTTGAGCTAAAGCTTTGTCAGTTTTATTTATCTTTAAAACAATGTTGGTTTTGAACTTCTTGTTTTGTTTTGTTTTGTTTCTATTGTGTTTACGTCTGCTCTGATCTTTGTTGTTTCTTTCCTTGTGCCAACTTTGGGGTAATGTATTATTTTTCTGTTTCTGTGAGGTTTAAAAGTTAGATTGTTTGAGATCTTTCTTTTTCCTTAATGTTGTTGTTTATTGCTATAAACATCTCTCTTAGAATTACTTTTGCTGCATCACCTAAGTTTTGGTATATTGTGTTTCCATCTTTATTTATCCCAAAATATTTTTTTGGGTTTCCTTCTTATTTCTTCTTTGATCCATTGGTTATTCAGGAGTCTTTTTGTTTGTTTGTTTTTAATTTTCATATATTGTGAGTTTTCCTCCTGTTACTGATTTCTAGTTTCATGTTATTTGATTAAAAAAAACTTTTGTTTTCAAGTTATTTTATTTTTTTAAATTTTTATTTAAATTTCAGTTAACATACAGTATAATATTGGTTTCAGGTGTACAATATAGTGGTGGAAAAAAGATATTTGATATGATTTCAGTCTTCTTAAATTTGTTAAGATTTGTTTTGTGGTCCACCACATGACCTTTCTAGAGAATTTTCTGTTTGCACTCAAGGATGTATATTCTGCTCCTGTGGAAGAGAATTTTCTCAGTGTCTCTTTGGTCCATCTGATCTAAAGCATAGTTCAACTCCAATGTTTTCCTATTGATATTTTTTCTGGATAATCTATCCATTGTTGAAAGTGGGTTGGGGAGTCTATTATTATTCTTGCATTGCCATCTCTTTCTCCTTTTAATTTTTGACTTATATTATTTAGGTGTCCTGATTGGATACATATGTATTTATAATTGTAAATAAAGATGTATCTACATTTATCTTTATAATATGTCTTTTCTTATCTTTTTATAGATTTTGATTTGATGTCTATTTTGTTTTCTCCTTACATGGTTTCCATCTTTCTCCATTCCTTCACTTTGAGTTTCTATATGTCCTTAAAGCTAAAGTGAGTTTCTCATAGGCAGTATATGTATGGAGCATATAGTTGTGTTTTGTTTTTTTTTTTTTTAATCTACCTGACCACTCTGTGTGTTTCAACTGTAGAACTTAACCATTTACATATAAAACAATTATTGGTAGATAAGAACTTACTGTTGCCATTTTAAAAAATTCATTTGCTGTTCTTTTGTTCCTTTCTTCCTCTCTTATTGTCTTTCTTTTGATTTGATAATTTTTGGCATCATATACTTTGATTCCTTTCTTCTCTTTTGTATATCTGCTATAGGTTTTTTGCTTTGTAGTTATGAAGCTTACAAAAAACATCTTAATATTCTGTCTATTTTATACTGTTCACAGCTTAGTTTTAATAGTTTTGCCTTCCCATATTCTGTTTTTGATATCACAATTTATAGATTTTTGTATTGTGTAACCATTAACAAAATACTATAGCTATAGTTATTTTATTTTATTTTATTTTATTTATTTATTTTTTAAGATTTTATTCATTTGTCAGAGAGAGAGAGAGCGCGAGCACAGGCAGACAGAGTGGCAGGCAGAGGCAGAGGCAGGCTCCCTGCTGAGCAAGGAGCCCGATGTGGGACTCGATCCCAGGACGCCGGGATCATGACCTGAGCCGAAGGCAGCCACTTAACCAACTGAGCCACCCAGGCATCCTGCTATAGTTATTTTAAATCATTTTGTCTTTTAGTCTATCTACTAGAGTTAAAAGTAATATTTACAATATTAGAGTATTTTGAATTTAGATATATATCTGCTTGTACCATTGAGTAATAAACTTTCATTAGTTTTCATGATACTAACTAGCATGTAATTGTAGGCTTCTTACAGATATTCTTTATCAGGGTGAGGACTTTCCCTTTAATTCCTTTTTCTGATAATTTTTATTCTCATAAATGGGTATTAGATTTTTAAATTGTTTTTCTCTGTTAATTAACATAATAATGAGACTTTTTTAGCTTTTTTGATATGGTAAATTATATTGTGTGATTTTGAAATGTTTAACCAACCTTGAAATCTAAAAATTATCTTACTTGATCATAGTATATAATTTTTTATGAACATTTTGGATTTTCTTTGCCAATATTCTGTTAGGTATTTTGCATCTATATTCATGAGAATTTTTGGTTTTTAGACTGTATGCTCAGGATCACAGAGGTGGATTGTCTTTGTTTACATTTGGTACCAGGGTAATAATAGGCAAATAAAATGACTTGGGCAGTGTTCCTTCATCTTCTGTTTTCTGGAAGAGATTGTATAAATTTATTTATTTTTTCTTTAAATGTTTGGTAGAATTCCCTGGTGAAAACATGTGCTTGGAGATTTATATTTTGGGAACTTTTTAATTATGAATATAGTTTTTCTAATGGATCTATGGCCTTATTTAGATAGTTTATTTCATTTTGTCTGAGTCTTGGTAGTTTGTGGTTTTTGAGGAATTGATTCATTTCTTCTAACTTGTCAAATTTATGAGTGCAAAGTTGTGTCAAGTATTCCCCTGTTACCTTTTTAATGGCTCCAGGATCTCTAGTGATAGTCTCCATTTTATCCTGATAGTTGCAAATTTTGTCTTTTCTCTTTTTAGATGTCAGTCTTGTTAGAAATTTATCAGTTTTACTGATTTATTTCAAAGGACCAGCTTTTTATTTTATTGATTTTCCTCTGTTGTTGCACTATTTTGAATTTTGTTGACTTCCGTTCTTTATTAATTTCTTCCTTCTGCTGGTTTTGAGTTTATTTTTCTTTTTCTAGAGTCTTGTTTTAGAGAATAAGATTATTCATTTGATGACTTTCCTTGTTTCTAATGTAAACATTTATTTCTTTAAATTTATTTCTCATCACTACTTTAGATACAAACTCTTAAGTTTTGCTATGCCTCTTTTTTCTTTCCTATTCAGTTTTTGTATTTCTAAATTTCCTCTGAGACCCATGGATTATTTAGACTTGTGTTTTTATATAATTCTTATATTTTCCTGTTCTCATTCTATTATTGATTTCTAGCTTGATTCTGGTATAGCCAGAGAACACTCTATGTGAGACTTAAATTCTTCTGAATTTGTCAAAAGTCTTTTTATGACCTAGGATATAGTCTATCTTGGTGAATATTCCATGGGTGCTTGAAAAAATGTTATTCTGTTGTTATCTACTCTGCTGTTAGTGTGTTTTTATACATGTTAATTAGTCTGTTGACTGTGTTGTTCAGATCTATATTCTTGCCAATTTTCTGATATTTCTATCATTTGTTAAGAGGTGAATGTTGAAGTCCCTGACTATAATCATGCCTATTTTTAATTATAGCATTATCAGTCATCACTTCATGTATCGTGAGTCTCCATTGCTGGGTATATATACATTTATAATTGTTAGATTTTCTTGGTGGGTTGGATCAATCCATTTATCTCATATAATGTATCTTTTTATCTCTAGCAATGCTCTCCACCCTAGAAATTACTTTATCTGTATTGATATGTCTCCCCTTGCCTTTTTTGATTAATGTTTGCATGTATATCTCTTTCCATTCTTTTAAAGTCAATCTACCTATGTTTTTTAATTTGAAGTGACTTACTTGTAAGTCACACTGAATATGAGATTTGTTCTCTTCCTCTCAGTTTATTGGCATGATATCCAGAGACTTCTGATAGAAACAAAAAGATCTGCTTTCCCTGATGCTCTCTGCCAAACACAACTGAAAACCCTAATAAGACTAGACTAGTAAGGTATGTTATATTTTATCAACCCTGCCAGTTTTAGTCTTTTAATTGATATATTTAGAAAAGTTACTTTTAGGGTAAATTGATATAGTACAGCATAAGTCTGCTACTTGATTATTTGTTTCTTCTGGTACTTCTTCCTCTTTTTTGTTTTCTTGCCTTTTCTGGGCTACTTATATTGTCTAAATCCTATTTTTGGGTTTATATCTTTGTATACTTTTTGTGATGGCTCCCATGTATATTAAAATATACATATATGACTTATAATAGTCCTCTGGTAGCAACACTTTGAAGGAAGTATGGAAATGACATTTCCAGTTAGGTCCTTTTACCTTCCTACCTTTTAAATATCATTATCTTGGATATCAAATATTTTGTTTCAATCATCAAATATGATTTATAAAATCATAAGTGATAGAATAGTCTATTGTATGCACTCATATCTCTGTTCTTCTGTTTTTCCTTTGTCCTTCCTGATGTGTTAAGATTTCTTTCATTTATCATTTTCTTTCCTTTTGAAGAACTTCCATTAGCCAGTTTTTAAGGACAAGCCCGCTAATGACAGAACTCTTTTTTTGTTTGTTTGTTTTTTGTTTTCATTCTTTGGAGAATGCTTTTTCTTCCTCCTTCATTACTGAAATATAGTTTTACCAGTTACAGGATTTGTGACAGTTTTTTCTTTCAGCACTTAAAAAATATCAGTTTACTTTCTCCTGGCTTCCATGAGTTTATATGAAAAATCCATTGTCATTTAAATTTGTATTCTTCTATCGACAGTGTGTTGCTTGTCTCTGGTTGCTTTCAAGATTTTTCTTTAAGTTTTCAGAAGTTTAGGTATCACGTATCTTGACAAAGATTTCTTTCAGTTTATCTTGATTAATGTTTACTGAGATCCTGGGATTTATAGGTTATGTCTTTCACCAGATTTGGAGATTTTTCTATTATTTCTTCAAATCAATCAGCCCCAGTCTCTTTTATGTATCATGAAAATATGAACGTCGGACCTTTTGTTTTTATCCCACAAGTCCTTGAGGCTCTATTATTTTTTTCCAGTCTTTATTCTCTGTGATATTTAGATTGGGTGAATCCTATTGTTTTCATTTTCAAGCTAATAGAATCTGTCTTTTGTTACCTCTATTATTGAGGCCATCCAGTGAGTTTCTTTCTATATTGTATTTTTCAGTTCTAAAATTGCTATTCTTTTTTTAAAAAAATAACTTCATTTCTTTGCAGAAATTTTATATTTTTTATTTGTTTAAAAAGAATTGTAGTTGTTGAAACATTTTTGTTATGGATATTTTAAAAAATCTTGTTTGATAATCCCGATATTTGATTCACCTTGGGGTTAATATCATTCAATTGTCTTTTCATATTGAAATTGCGATTTTCTTAGTTCTTGGCATAACGGGTTGTTTTTAATTTTTTTGTCATGTTTTGTTTTTGTCGTTTTAATTTATCCTGGGCATTTTATCTATTATGTTAGGAGACTGGATATTATTATACGAATCTTTTATTTTAGCAGTATTCACCTATTTAGATTTAACGTGTAGGTATTGGTCAATTTTGTGGGTTGTATTTCTAATGTCAGTTTAATTTTCAGAGCCTTGGTAGTGTTATTTTGGTCTGTTTGGTTTATCTACTGCCACTGGGGTTCCCACTAGTTCCTACTGGCTTCCCTAGGTCTGGCAGCAGGATGTCTCTCAGTGAAGAAGCGAGCGTGGTAGGATTCATCCACTGTCCTCCCCTCTTCTCACCTTTACTCTTCTGATGTTTCTGGAAGGGGAAGGAGAATCTCTGACCCACAGAGACAAAGATGATTTCCAACCCAGGTCACTCTTTCCAGCTAATTCTCTCCTACATGCTCTATCTGTCCTCTTTTTACATCAGTATCTCTTAGAGGAAAAGGAGAAGTCTCATGCCTAGCAAGGGAGAGTGCTTCCCTTCCTGGTAGGGAAGCTTACTGGTAGCTTACTTCTGGCAGGAATCTCAAATAACTCTCCTTGTTGGCAGTGCTGTCCAGCTCACCTGATGTTGTCAGAAGGACTTCCTCCTCTCTGGGGGAAGAATGAGCTACTTTTTGTTGCTACATCACACAATCAAACACGAGTAAATGCTAGGTCTGGGTGGACCTCCCATGTTGGGTGGGAAGATGCAAAGTGCCTGTCACTGTGCTGTTCCTCTCATTCTGGGATCCCAAACCAGATCACATTTTTCTCACCACCTCTCAGAATTTTCATTCATTGTTTCTTGAGTCATTTACAGGGTTTTCAGTTGTGCTTAGGAGAATGGGGCAAGGAAAGCAGATCTATACCCTTTTACCCTATCAGAATTCTCTGGATATCATTCTAATAAACTGAGGGAAACAGGACAAATCTCACATTCAGTGTGAGTGAATGCAATGTAAAGAAGTCTGTAATATCAAGCTTTTGTGTGCCAGGAGAAAATGTTTACATTTTGTGTATTGTAGAATATTATTCCTGAGATACATTTATTAAAATTTCCACTTATTGAAAGCCTATACAGTTTTAAAATGACTCTGATTTCAAGGTGTTTATACCTTCACATAGAAGAGAAATTTGTGTTGTTACTCTGCCCAAGGAATGTTGTCACCTTCATACCTGAACTTAAAGACTTTCATTGATATAGAAGAATAATGAAATTGGAACAAAAGAAAAATGATGGGGTGACTTTTAATTAATAATTTCACAATTGATAAGGTATTGGAGAAGGAAGATGAAGCCATACCAACACTCCTAACTTGGAGGTGGAAACCAGCCAAAGGACAGGCAAACAGAAGAAGGAAATGCATGTGATAAGGGAGCTTCTGGATAGAGTGGTAGCAAGGTTTTCAGTCATAGTACCAAACACCAGTTTTTCATGTGGTAGATTTTCATCAGGGGATGTACTGAAAAGTATCTCTACAACCGTTAGTATAGTTAGGGCCACAATAAACAAGCTTGACTTAAGAAGAACTCTTTGGGTTCATGGAAAGCCACATTAAGTCAAGACAAAGTCCTTACCCTGAAAAAATCAGAAATTTTGTTTATCTAAAATAGTTTCTTTGTAAAACCAAGAAAATAATAAATTCTGATTTAAATAATAAAATAATAAAATTCTGATTTGTATACTCACGCATACAACAAAACCCATGGAAAATTGATTGTGCAGTCATAAAGAAGCAATAAAATGAGATTTCTAGAAATGAATAAAGCTTACTAATATGATTTTTAAGTAAAATGAACAGTTTGAATACAGCAGAAAATCAAATAATGACTATAGACTCTGGATTCTGAAGGCCTAAGATGCATTTATTTGCATGTTGATTGGCATGGATGGAAGAAAAGCAGGTAGAAGTGAAGGGAGAGATGAAGGGGATAAAAGGGAGAGGTGGAGAGACAGAGACATATATAATTATGGTATGGATCTTAACAGGTTGAGAGAATTTTTATTTGTTTGTTATGTTCTTTTCTTTTGTTCTGTCACTGTGCTGTCACTTTATCCCTACAAAATGGAATAACCCTAACATTTTGTTGAATTAGGTTACTGAAATTACTTGAAAGTGCAAGAGCGGGAGAGGACATGCCAGGATAAGTAACTATAGGAGGAGGTACAGAAGGAAGTCTACAGGAAAGGGAGATTATTTACTAAAATAATAAGGGAGAAGGACTTTTTGTCAGTCAGGGTCTAAACAGGAAAAGAAAATCCACTTTCAGAGTTTACAGTAGATGCGCCTTACTGCAGGGGTCAGTTGTATCTATCATGGAGGAATTAAGAAGCCAAATGGACAGTGAGTTCACACTAGTAACAGACTAGCAACATCGGGAAACACTGTGCTCTCAGGCAGAGAGACAGGATGAAAAGATGACTTACCAGAGCCCACTGCCATCTAGTAGAAGCTGGAATCATTATAAGCCTGCCTGGTAGGAGGTGGAGGAACTGAGGAGAGGCCACCACTGAAAAAGAAAATGCCTGAATCCAAATAGTATCTTGGAGCAAAGAATGGCAACATGGACTGTGTTTAGCATTGGCTAAGTGATGGAAGGGTTTAAGGATGCTAATGAAGGTGCTGTTAAAAATTTGTCATCATTTATTCAGACTGCATAGAGAGTTGGGTGACTTAAAAAGATGAAAAAAAAAGTAAAAAGGAAAAGAAAGGTAAAGAGAAAATAACAGCTGATATGTCTGTCACATCAAATGTGACTTTGGGTATAGTTCACTGGAGTGGCTTAGATAGGAAGCAGATTGTTAGAGGGTCAGGTAGATACAGCTTGCAATGTATAGGCTGCAGATGACCACCGGTTGATCCAGAAATTAGAAATGAATGCAAGAAGAGAATAAGAGAGTAATTGGGAGTGGTTATAAGAAAATGAGTGATTTTTTTTTCAGTATAGTAAAAGTTATACCTATATTCAGAAAATTGAGGAAATAACAAATTTCCACTGACAGGTAAGTAAGGGAACCATTTATAATTTTGTTTAAAAAGTAGTTTCAGTCACCTATCTATACACCCTCTACTTTTTTGAAGGTTTTATATATTTATTTGAGGAAGATAGAGCTAGTGAAAGAGAGCCTGAACAGGGAGTTTGGGGAGAGGGAGAAGTGGGCTCCCCGCTTAGCAGGGAGTCTGATGTGGGACTCATTCCCAAGCCCCTGGGATCATGACCAGAGCTGAAGGCAGACACCCAACCTTCTGAGCCACCCAGGCACACCACACCATCTATTTTGATTCAGCTCATTTTAAATGCTAACATAAAATGAGTAGTACTGAAATCAAGACATTTATAAGACCTTATAGAAATTTTACAGGTATAACCTTGGCAGCTGCATCTCCAAACATCCCAGCAAGAACAACATGCTACTCCCTGGGAACGTTTCCAAGCACAGTCTTACAATAGCATTTGTGGAAACTGGGAAACAAGATCCCATACTCACAATGAGGGCAATGTGTTGTCAAAGAGAATAAAAGCAAATGATGTACAGGTGACTTTAGCATAGACAGCCATGTGCTTATATCTGGGAAACAGTACAAAGTACAGGTCCTGAAGAGACATATAGCACTGGCAATGGACTGGGCAGATAATCATGTAAGCTCAGTGAGTCTATACCATCTAAAATTTAGAGCAACTCAAGGGAGAAAACTCTAACAAGGAAACCACTGTAATAATTGAGCCATAATTATTAGCATTTTAAAGAGAACATTAAAATTAAACCCAGTGTACTGTATCTGTTCTCTTTTAAAAATGGGACACCCTGTGGAGAGAAAGAACTCTGAGTAAAAAGTCATCTCTATTATAATGAAAACAAAGTAATACTGGAAATCTGGAGGTCAGGTGAGGTATGGTAAGGTCATCTTACTTCAATATCTTGACATAATTTAGAAGACTTGGCTATTTCTTGTCTAGAAACTCACAGCATTTGGGAAGAGTGAGTCATATTTAAATTTCTTGGGATGCATTCTGTATTACTTGGCTTGGGCTGTCATAACAGAATGCCATAGCCTATGTGGCTTAAATGTCAAACGTTTATTTCTCATAGTTCTGGAGGCTGGAAGTCCAAGATCAAGATGCCAGTCAGTCTGGTTTCTGGTGAGAGCTTTCTTCCTGATTCACTGATGGAGACTTCTTACTGTGTCCTCACATGTTAGAGACAGAGACAGACAGGCAGACAGAGAGATAGGGAGACCTTCCTGTAAGGTCACCAATCCTATCAGATTAGGAGTCCACCCTTAATCTAATTATAACCTAAAAGCCATATCTTCAAGTTGGATGTTAGAGCCTCAATATACCAATTTTGGGGTGACACAATTAATCTCATGGCACATTCTAATAGTTTGAGTCAAAGTCTTTAGCATGGCCTACAAAGCCCATTATATGTGGCCTAGTCCTGGGTCTATTCTCTATCCACATTTCTATCCACTCTATTTAAGCATCCTAAGCACTTGTTATTTCTTGAAATACTAAATATAGTCTCTTACTGGGGCCTTTATATGCAGTTCTTCCTCTGACTACTTACATACTACTTCTGGGCTTGGCTTCTACTCTTCGGTCAGATCTCTGTTCAAATGTTGTCTCCTTCAGCTTTTTAGGTACTTACTGTATAATTTCATCAATAGATTGTAAATTCAGTGAGGAGATGCACTGTTTTGTTACTGTTTATTGTATAGTAAGTACCCAATTAATGTTTGCTGAGTGAATGAATCAATCTTGAATCAAGTCAAGAATTTAAAAACCTTGGGAACCAACCCTATTTTAATTGTGTACCAAGGAGGAAAAGAATGTCTAGCCTTCTTCTCATTTGGTTATAAGTAAAAATCTCTTGGACCCAAGAGCCACTCATGAAGAAGGGTATGCCCCTTCCCTGTCCCTTCCAGTTCAGTACACATTCATGAATACACATATCTAACTCCTTTTTAGCTATCCAGTGTAATCAATGAGCCATGGGAGTACACATTGCTACTCACTCACATCTCCAGTTTGGAGTGTGCTTTCCCAAAAGCATTATGGGATGGCATTATAAAAGGAGACTCTCAAAGGGGGTCAACACTTAACAGTCTCCTGTCAGGAAGTCCCAAGTTCATTATACCAAACAGTTAAAAAACAAAACAAAACAAAGCATTAAAAACAGCTCAGTAATCTTGGTTGTAAAAAGCATAGTTTGGCCATAGGCTAGTTTCAGTAAAAAAACAATTTTCCGAAAACCGTTAATAAACCTGAATCTACTGATGATCCCTCCTATCCTCTTTGGATAGTATCAACATTCTTGATCAATCAAGGTGGCAGATTGACTCATTTATAGAAGCCCCAGAACACTTTATACCAGCCACTGTTCAAGAGGAATGGCTCAGTCTTCTCTCAGTCCTAGCATTACTTTCCTATGCTGCAGTGGCCACCAGGTAGAATATGAGGCCATATGCACAGGTGATGCTATGCTATTTACAATATTAAAATGCAGTAACCATTCTTTTTTCTTTTTGGGGGGAGAGAAGAAGCATGAGCCAGGGTTGGAAGGTGGGTGGGCAGAGGGAGAAGCAGAGCAACTCCCCACTGAATGGAAAGTCCAATGCAGGGCCTGATCCCAGGACTCTGAGATCTTGACCTGAACCAAAGGCAGACTGAGCCATTTAGCCGACTAAGCCACTCAAGATACTCAGGAATCATTCTTAACTTACAAACTCAGCATACTTACTCTTATTTACAATCTAAAGCTCATCCTCCTCTCATTTCTTGCTTCTCATTTCTCAAGACAACAAGCAAGCAACCTTTCACAATTTCTTAGACCTCCATAATCATGACATATAGGTAGCTCAACCCAAACGTGCTGTTTATTTTAGTTGCATATGACATTTCTTTTTACAATATATTTGACATGAGAAGGCAGATATAAAAATGCACACTTGGAGTATCCTTTTTCATTTAAGCAAGTTTGAATCCCATTTGAATAGAATTGAGATATCGTATTTATCTTACATCTGTCAGCCAGCTATGTAAACTCATTTCTTTTCCCATTAACCAAAGTAGTTTCAGTAGAACATTTTGAATCACCCAAGTAGTTATGTCCATGTAATCACCTCACATAAAGTTTCCATTTTTTTTAAAACAAATGATGTTAAATTTTTAACTTACAAGATGACATATGTTTCACTAAGAGTCACCTTTAATTTTTTATATAGAAAGTTTTCTTATGTGTTTTATCTGATTTTATGAAGGGTCTTGCAGCATGCATGGGAAACAGAGAGACCAAACTTGGAAATGCTGGGATCCTAAAATGTTCCATAAGGTTATAAAAGGAAGGAACAGCATGGACAGGTAGTCACTGTTTTGGTGACTTATTTACCAATTTCCCATTTTTTTTAACCAATAGAACTTTTTTCATTTACAAAAATATCCCATTTTGAATATTAAATTTTATAATTACTCTTGTAATGACATTAAGACATATAAAGCTATTGAACTATTCATTCACTGGGTAAATTCTACAAAATGAAAGAACCTATATGTGGGTGGAGAGCACAGGCCACAGCTGTGAGATGCTTCATAACATCTAAGTGTTGTGTTAAAATAAGTGTGAGTATAACTTAAGAATCTGCTTGTTCTTTCTTGTGCATTTTCTTTTGGGGAGAAATACACAGAGAGTAGGAACCATTGGGAATGGAAGTTGGAAGTCTGCCTGAGACTCACTGGGGAGAAATACATGCCCAACTACATCTCCTACAGTATGATGATAAAATGTATGAATGGAGGAAAGCTTAAAACTATTGAAAACTAAGGAAAAAATGTAATATAGAAAATCACATGAAGCCTAAAAATGCCCCAGAACACTGAATGAATAAGAGGTTAATAACTGGCCTCTCCAGTGATCAAAATCTTCGTCTAAAGAAAGTGTTTTTTTTTTTTTTTTCAGTATGGACATAAAATTCTTTCTATTGATGAAGTGATCCCCAATATTAGACCAAACCAGGGGAAAAAATTCTGTTATGCTCCCACACAAATACAAGGAGAGGTAACAGAAACCTGACCAGGTGCTGCTTCATCCTCTCAGTTTAGCTTCAGAATGAGAACCGCTTCTTCAAATCTGAGCCAGGAGACTTCAGTTATTATTTTTAGTTTCACTATTGTCATCATTCTGAAAGAAATGGTAATTTTAGTTCTGGAGATCTTTGAGAGAAAAGTACCCATGTGGATTGCCTGGGTTCACTGTGAACAACTCTCTAGGCAAAAGTGAGATAAAGCTGAAACAAATTAGTTCGACAACAGGAAAATATGTACGCTGGAAAAGATATTTATTTCTTTTTCTCTTTCTAGTATTTTATTAGTTAGGATTGTTATCTTTTGTGTGAAATTTCAGATTTTTGTACCAAGACAAAAGAGTATTCTGCAGAAAATAGAAAAAAACAAAAAACAAAAAGTGGGGCTAGAATTAGACCTTTCTTAATGTTTTGAATAAGCTGGTTTTCTTTAGTAAATTAAATCTGAATCATTCTTCTAACACTGTATCTGAAATGCTGTGTGTGATTGCCTTAATACTGGCAAACAAAACTTATTTATACTAATAGGTACAATTTTTGAAGTATTTTTAGAAGTATAAAATGGTGTGCAAATTATGGCAGTTTAGTGTGTAAAATATGTCTTTATTTATTATTGAAGTATTATTATCATATGGTGTTCTATTAGTTTCAGGTGTATGGTATAATGATTTATTGATTCTATACATTTCTCCATGCTCAACAAGATAAGTGTACTCTTAATCCTCTTCATCTATTTCCCCCACCCACCTCCCCTCTGGTAACCTAATCTATCTGTTCTCTGTATTTAGAAATCCGTTTTTTTGTTTGTCTCTCGCTCTCTCTTTTAAAGGATGTTATCCCATAAGTATGTGATTTTTTTCAGGAGTCAGGGGCAATCATGAAACTATTATACCATAACGCTAGCAACAATTTCAGAACAATCAGACCAGAAGAAAATGAGGGAATAAGAGAGACAGAGAAAGAGACAGAGACAGAGAAAGACTGAGAAGGAAAAGACAAACCACTGAAGTCAAGGATTTTGAAAAGTTAATAATAGCAGAAGCAGAAGGAAAGTGGAAGGATGGATGTAATAAAGAAAAAAAAAGAACACATTTCAAACAAATGTAGTGAAAATACATAAATCCAAATGTGATTTATTTCAAAAACAGTAAAATCTAACCAAGTCAGGAAAAGATAAGTAAGAAAGAATAGACACAAAAGATTAGACAGAAAATGGAAAAGAACCAAAGTTACAGAGGAAATTAAATGAATTAAACAATTTATCACTTCTTCAAATCAATTTGAAAGCTGAATATAATAAATGAGATTCTGGGAAAATGAGAATTGCTAAAATCGACAGTTAAAGTGACAGGAAATATGAACAGACCAATTTCATGAGGGAAACCAAACATGCTCCAAAAGAAAATAGCCTCCTCCTGACCACTGCATCTCTAATATCCTGCAAAAGGCTAAGAACCAGAGGTTATTACAGGTGAATTTTATTGATACTCCAAGAATTTGATCATGCTGATGCTATTTAAACTTGTTGAGAGCACTGAGAGCAAAGGAAAAGTTCAAAACTATTTCTAAAAGTCAGACCTAGCCTTGATATCAAAACCAGAGAAATCAGTTCAAAGAAATAAAACTCATTTAAAAATATTGATTTATAAGTCCGTAATAAAATAGACTCTAATGAATAGCTAAATTAAGAAATGCCACAGAAAACTAGAGTTTCCAGAAAAAAAAAATAACTTAATGTTAGGAAACATATGTATAGAATGTAGTATGAAATGTATACTGGTATAAAAACATATGCAACATAGCATAGAATGAGTATAAAAACATACAAAAGTTAGATTGAAGGCCAAAAGACATGTGATAAAATTTAAAATGTATTTTCCATTAGAATCACTTAGCTTTCAAGAAAATAAGTGATGGATACTTTCAGTGTAATGTTTAAAGTGGAATACTGAAAATAAATTGCATTCAGAAAACGTAAAGTATGTGTATCACTGCCACCACTATTAGTTAACATTATTCCAGAAGTACTAGTCAACATAAATACACAAAAAATGTGCATAAAATATGCATAAAAAATCTTTGTTAAGGAAGATGTAAAATAATTCTTATTTAAAGATGATGAGATCAGGGGCACCTGGGTGGCTCAGTGGGTTAAGCCTCTGCCTTCGGCTCAGGTCATGATCTCAGGGTCCTGGAATCGAGTCCCACATCGGGCTCTCTGCTCAGCAGGGAGCCTGCTTCCCCCTCTCTCTCTGCCTGCCTCTCTGCCTACTTGTGATCTCTCTCTCTCTGCCAAATAAATAAATAAATAATCTTTAAAATAAATAAATAAAAAAATAAAGATGATGAGATCATATAGCTGATTATTCAAAGTATTTAAACTTACTCTATTAGAAATTCTAAATAAATTCATCAGTGTAGGTACAAAATTAATATACCCACTGTTTATATTTATAAACAACCTCTTGGAAATTAGAGATTCCATTTATAATAGTAAATAGATGCAAATTATAAAAAATAAGAAAGATCCAGACCTAGAGGAAAAAACTTAAAAGTACCCATCAGTTGTTCACTACTGTGTAATTGATCACCTCAAAATTTAATGGCTTAAAGCACAATAGTATATTTACTCATGTTTCTCTTGGTCAGAAGTTTGGACTGTACTCAGCTGGAATGAATCTACCTTGCTCCATGTGTTGGTGTTGGCCTTACCTGTGTCTCCATGTGTCTTCTCTTCCTTGAGGAGGATAGCTTGAGTTTATTCACACATGGCAATAGCCTTCCATGTGAGAGGATAAGCCACAAGGTTATTTTAGTCTTAAACTTAGAACTTGTAGGGATCCACTCAGAAATTGAGAATTGGTGTAAAGATTATTTTAAGCTGAAGACATTTGAGATTTAGCAGATGCAGAAAGAAGCCTTCTCAGAGCTTCTCTGATCTTACTAAAAGCAGAAGCCTCCGGGAAGTGAGGACTACCATAAATTTCCTCTTTCGGGCACCATCTACTCCCAGGAGAAGGCAAAAGTAAACCTTCTAAAAATCTCCTCTTTGAGAGTTTTACAGTCCTGAGGAAGACCACTCATACCTGGATAGACAAACATTATCACAAGCTTTCTTATCTCCCATTTGTTCTCAAAACTATTTGTCTTTCCTTAAGGGACCTATTTCTACTTCCCACAGAAAGCATTTTTCCCTTTCCCCTACTAATTAAGGTATGTAAACCTTTACCTTTTTTTTTTTTTTAAGATTTTATTTATCAGAGAGAGTGAGCACAGACAAAGAGGCAGGCAGAGGCAGAGAGAGAAGCAGGCTCCCCGCTGAGCAAGGAGCCCGATGCGGGACTCGAGCCCAGGATGCTGGGACCATGACCCGAGCTGAAGGCAGCCGCGCAACCAACTGAGCCACCCAGGCGTCCCTACCTTTAAGTATCTAACAAGCTAGCTACATATTTTGTTGGCTCCAGTGTGCCTATGAATAAACATGTTTCCTCTGTTCATGTGGGTTTTGTCAGTTTAATCTGCAGGTTTCAGGTACCAAATCTAAGAGAGTAGTGGAAATTTTTTTTTCTTCCCTGACAAACTCAAGTTAGAAGGCCAGCCTGTATTCAAGGCCAATCTGGGAAAAGGGATTCCATCTCTTAACAGGAAGAGCTACAAAGATTTTGTGACCACTTTTAATTACTATATTTATAAAGGGAGATAAGATGAGACACCTAAATACCTTATTTTTAGTCAATAAGGATGAATGTTATGAACATTTCAGTTCCTTCAGTCTGCATCTATAAAGGGATTGATAAAAATTGACTACTTTGTTTCTTTGATCCTTAACTTGATGCTAACCTCATATGTGAAAACATGAAGAGTTAGCATAGTGACAAAAATAATTATGATGATAAGTCATGATAAAAACAATTTTAATTAGTTATAATATTTCTACAGACATTAAAACATATTACAAAAACACAGTAATAAAAACCTTTGATGTCACAGAGGTCAGCAGGTGGATAAATGGATTGAAGATTTCATAAATATATTAAGCATATAATAAAGCCATCATTTAAAAACAATGAGAAAGCTCTGAATTAGTCAATATACAGTTAATAAATAATTGATAAACCAAGTAAAAATAAAATACTAGATCTGTATAACACTTTACACTATGCTCTTCTCGCAAAGGATTAAGCTAGAGGAAAATAGAGAGGAATTTCTTTTATGATCTTGGAGAGGGAAAGATTTTCCTAAATAAAAAAAGAATCCAGAATTTATAAGATAATTTTTATTATGTAAAGTTTTTTTTTTTTTTTAAAGATTTTATTTGTTCATTTGACAGACAGAGATCACAAGTAGGCAGAGAGGCAGGCAGAGAGAGAGAGAGGAGGAAGCAGGCTTCTTGCTGAGCAGAGAGCCCGACGTGGGGCGCGATCCCAGGACACTGGGATCATGACCCGAGCCGAAGGCAGAGGCTCTAACCCACTGAGCTACCCAGGTGCCCCTATTATGTAAAGTTTTAAATGTACGTGTGGTGGACCACCTGGCTGGCTCTGTCAGTGAAATGTACAACTCTTGATCTAAGGATCATGAGTGCAAGCCCCACACTAGGTATAGAGATTACTTAAAAATAAAATCTTCAAAAAAAAAATATATGTATGGAAAAGGAATACCAGAAGACAAAATACTAAAAGCAAACTGATAAATATATAAAGAGCAATTAAGATTCAACAAGAAAGCTACCACAAACCCAATAGGAAATAAAATAGGTCAAGGATATGAGCAGTGTACAGTTATTAATTCCATGTTTCAACTTGACTGGCCTATCCGATGCTTAGACAGCTGGTAGGACATTTTTGGGTATATTTGTGAAGATGTTTCTAGAAGAGCTTAGCATTTGGCTTACTTGGCTGAATAAAGCAACCTGCCAGGGGGCGCCTGGGTGGCTCAATGGATTAAGCTGCTGTCTTCGGCTCCGGTCATAGTCTCAGGGACCTGGGATCGAGCCCCACTTCAGGCTCTCTACTCTGCGGGGAGCCTGCTTCCTCCTCTCTCTCTGCCTGCCTCTCTGTCTACTTGTGATCTCTGTCTGTCAAATAAATAAATAAAATATTAAAAAAAAAAAAAGCAACCTGCCCTCACCAGTGTGGATGAGCATCATCCAATATGATAGGTGTAAAATGGAACCAAAAGGCCAAGGAAGGGTGAACCTTTTCTCTCTTTTTGAGCTGGGGCTTTCATTTTCTCTTGCCTTTGGACTTCAGACCTCCTGGTTCTCCAGCTTTTGACTTCAGGACTTAACTGGCTAGAAATACATGAATGATTATTACAATAAAACAAACTAACTCTATAAAGTTATTTTAATTTAGTGCTAAAATTGAAACCAACATGCTTTCTGTTTCTGTGTTAAACCTTTAGCATATTCTTCCTATAAACTAGCTAAACATTTAACACAATGGTTTCCTCATCAAGGCTCATTTTCTAGACCCTTGTTTCACTTTATTGTGTCCATTAATCCAAAATTATTGAGTCGACACTTTCCCTGCCTCATCTCAACCAGTTCTTCATTTTGCAAGACTTACCTCAAAAATCACCAGCAAAGACTGGATCCCAATTTTCCCATTTTGAGACACTATTCAGAATTGATTAAGAGGGTGATTCTCTACTGCTCAGCTCTAAGATATTTTAGTGGGGATCTTTTGGGGAGTTGACTGTTGACTATATCAATAATCCTAAGAGGTGGGTCATTTAACCAAATGTTAAAATGAAGTCTTCCTAGGTTGGCTATTAACCTTCCGCTGGCTGCTACTCATCTCATCAAATTTACCTAAATGATAACCCTTTTTAGAGCCACAGTCATCCACTGTGTACTTTTCTATATGTGAGTATAGAAACTGACATTTAAGATTATTAATTAAATAGTCAACATTAATGCATGGAATTAAAGACACAGGGCTAGAATCCCTATTTCTGAACTTACAAACTTAAATGTTTTGCTAAAATAATGCCTGTCACTGAGGAACTCCGCATTCTTTAAAAATAAAATATAAGCCTCAAAATTATTCTATTAAATTTGAAATGTTGGCTGAAGCACTTTTAAAATTGGTACTATTAGTAAAAATGTGACCAAAATGTAGTTCATTTATTTTAGGGGTATGTGTGGAATTTTGAAGTAGAGTTTCTCAAACTTACCTGACAATAAGAACTGCTTAAAATTCTTGTTGAAATTATGTATGTTTTGACCTTCCTTGATCTATTGAACATTTTTATAGGAGGTGTCTGAAAATTTGCGCTTTTATCAAGTTGTCAGATATTTCTTGACCCAAGGCAAGTATGGGAAATGATGCATTCTAGGCCAGTGGCTCACAACCCTGTCTGTACTTTTGAGTAACCTGGCAAACATTTTTAAAAACACTCACAGTTACCTATAACCTAGATCAATTAAATAAAAATTTTTGGAGGAGAGACCCAAACATGTATGTTTTCATATATTCCCAGGTTATGCTAATGTGTATCAAGCTATAACTTCTCATTTATGTGCATACAAATCTTTAAAAATGCAAATTATGATTCAGTGGATGTGGGGTGGGGTCTGAGATTTTGCAGTTCTTATAAGTTTCCAAGGGAGGCTAATGTTGCTGTTCAGCAGACCACACAATGAGTAGCAAGAAATTAGAACAGTGATTCTCTAAATCTGATCCCCAGACCAGCAGCATCAGCTTCATCTGGGAGCTTGTAAGAATACAAATTCTTGGGCTCCACCTCATACCTACTCAGTCAGAAACCTTGGGGCCAGATCTTGCCTTTACAATGCACCACTATAACTTCACAAAAAATAGCAGATTCACAGTCATTTATTTTATTGAGCTTCCAGCAATAATTTACTAAAGAGCAATAATTAATAAATAAAAATAGTTATGTAGGTAGATAACTAAAAGCCCCACATTTATAAGAAAATGCTGGATTTAGAATTACACAACCAAATTTAAAATTATAGTTCAATTTTCTCTTAGTTATGGCAGATTGGTGAGTCATATCACTCTGAGCCTTCAATTTCTTAACTTAAAAAAAACACTAAAATGAATACCAAAACCTTCCTTATCTACTTATCAGGTTAGCTGTGAGGAACGAAGTTTTTATAAGTGGTTGAATTCTATACTTGGTAATGACAAGTGTGGTGCATAAAGAAATATATAACTAAGCTTTTAAACTTGGTTCCAGCTGCACAAACTTTTTAATCTATTCAGAAACAAAGTGTAGTCAACACTAAAGAAAGCAAAGAGTTGCTAGAAGGAACAAAAGAAAGTATAACATTTACTAAAGACACATTTGGTGCTTTAAATATGGTAATTCATTTTTCCAACATCCTCATAAACTACAAGTGAGGAAATTGGGATTGCAAAGAAATTAAGCAAATTGCCTTTGGAACTACATTAATGGGCTTTTGTATCAGGAGAGCTAATTTTGAGTAATACCTGTCAGTAGCTATGTGACTATTGACTAAAATTCTCTGTCTCAATATGTCTTTAATGAAATGGATATAATATCTGCCCTACCATATACATAGTACCCATAAATTTAAAAAAGATGTGAAATTACTATAAAAATCTCATGGATTTTTAGCTATATGAGGCATTGTTATGCAAAAGCATGTAGAAAGGCTTATGATAAAACTTTAATATTTTTATATTGTCCTAAATTTACTTCAATTTCTCTGACTTAAACATATATCATAGGCAGTGTTGAGCTGTAGAATATACATCTACCTTCAGCCTTAATTTCCATACATTTTAATTTCATATGTTATTTTTTATGAATATTATTCCCTAATTAGGAGAAAATCTGGAATATAATCATGTTGAAGATTTTGTCTGATTGTTGTATCATTTTCATTTTACTGGGAGGGAATTCATCTACTATTGTTGGTTTTATTGGTAATTTCTATGGTTCCATTGTACCTCATATGTTCAGAGCTTTGTTGTGACGGTGTGTACAGACAGGCTTTCTCTATTCATCGAACCCTCGCTCTCTTGTGGTTTTGCAGTTGCTTTTATACAGCCTCCCAGGGCTCCCAGTTGAGAACTGAGCATTCTGTGTGTGGCTCAGTTCCTACTCCATGGTGGCTGCTGGTATTGCTTCTGATTCAGTGACTGAGCTGGCAGGGGTATCTCTATCCTATTGCTTTTGAAGAAAGCAGATGTATATGAGTCATGTTGCCAGGCAGGGGTTGGCAGGAACATTTTTCAACTTCCTTATTTTTACAAGCAGCAGTCCTTTATCATACCCTACTTTTAACACAGTGATCCTGACCCTGACTCTCTTTCCTCACCTCTTATAGGGAATGTTTATTCCTTATACCCCTACAGGAGTCAAATTCTCAGCTCTTTCTGCCTGCTTCTGGGCCTGGAGCCTGAAGTGGTCATGGTAATGGCTCTGCTTTGTGGTCTGTTTTCTGATATTTAGAGACATTTATTTTATTTAATTTTATAGCATGGCCATATCTTTTGTTTTTAAATTACTTTCT
>RCUC01119403.1:0-10100 GCA_003697995.1 Taxidea taxus jeffersonii | reverse complement strand
CTAATTTTTTTTCTCAGTTTTTTCCTTGAACAGTCTGACTGAAGGTTGATCAATTTTTTGTTTTATCTCAAAGAACTATGTTTTTGTTTCATTGATCTTCTGTGTTTTCTACTTGCTGGGTTCTACTCTGATCTCTATCATTTCCTTTCTTGAGTCCAATTTGCTCTTCATTTTAGTTTCTTAACATGATTTAATGATCAAGTTCATTGATTTGAGACCATTATTTAAGCATTTGTATTATAAATTCTTCCCTAAATTTGTGTTGTAAATTCTACTATAAATTTACTGCTTTAGCAGCATCCCACAAGTTTGACCTGTGTGTTTTCATATACATTTGTTTCAAAATACTTTCTTTTTAAGATTTTATTTATTTATTTGACAGGGAGAGCAAGAGCAGGGGGAGAGGCAGTGGGAAAAGCAGGCTCTCCACGGAGCAGGGAGCCCCATGAGGGGCTCGATCCCAGGACCCTGAGATCATGACCTTAGCTGAAGGCAGACACTTAACTGGCTGAGCCACCCAGACGCCCTATATTTCAAAGTACTTTCTAATTTCTTTTTTGATGTCTTTTTTAAACCATAGGCTATATAAAAGTGTTTTATTTAGTTTATAAATATTTGGGGAGTCTCAGAAATATTACTGTTACTAATTTTTTGTTTAATTCCATTGTATCAGAGAACATACTTGTATGACCTGAGTTCTTTTAAATTTATTGAGAGTTGTTTTATTTATTTTTTTTTTTTACTTTTTTGAAGATTTTATTTATTTATTTGTTAGAGAGAGAGAGAGTGAGCACAGGCAGACAGAGTGGCAGGCAGAGGCAGAGGGAGAAGCAGGCTCCCTGCCGAGCAAGGAGCCCGATGCGGGACTCGATCCCAGGACGCTGGGATCATGACCTGAGCCGAAGGCAGCTGCTTAACCAACTGAGCCACCCAGGCGTCCCTTGAGAGTTGTTTTATAGCCCAGAGTATGGTTTCTCTTGCTAAACATTCCATGTGCCCCTTAAAGAATATATACTGTATGGTTGTTGGGTAGAATATTCTGTAAATGACAACCAGGTTAATTTGAATTTTTTATATTCAATAAAGTTAAAATATTTTATATTCTTACTGATTTTCTGTCTACCCATTCTATCAATTACTGAGAGGAGTGTTAAAATCTTGGGCTGTAAGTGTGGATTCAAATATTTGTCCTTGTGCTTTAACAGTTTTTTCTTCACGTATCTTAGAGCTCTGTTGTCAGGAGTAAAAATGCTTAGAATTGTTATGTCATCTTGGTGAACTAACTCGTTTATATAATTAATTTAACTTCTTCATTCTCCATACTATTCTCTGGTGTAAAATTCTCTTAGTGTGATATTAATATAGCATCTCCAGCTTACTTTTGATAAGAAGTAGCACAGTATATCTTTTCTACTCTTATTTTTTTATTTTAAAATTATTTTATGGCAAAAAAATTATTTTCTGGTAGATTATGTTCATGAAATCAAGCTAAGGATCGAGGTAACTAACAGTTTTGCTTACAGTCTAAACCTGGGATTTAGGGTGTGCACCTGTGTTTGCGCATGTCCTCAAGTGTGTGGTTTTGAATGAATTCTTACAATTCTTTTGTTCTCTTAACAATTTTTCTCATATATTCTTGGCTCATAGTAGGTGCTCAGTAAATATTTGTTAACTTGAAAGTTTTTGTATATTACCTGTAGAAAGGAAAATATTTTAATCCTTTTACTTTTCACCTGTTTCTGTCTTTACATTTCAAGTGTATTTCTGGCAGGGAGTATTATTGGTAGGTCTTGCTATTTTATCCAATCTGACAATCCCAACATTTAATTAAGATATTTAGACTGTTTACATTGAATGTGAATTTTAATGTGGTAAGATCAAATATATCATCTTGCTATTTTTTACTTGTCTTACTTGCTCACTATTCCCTTTTCCCTGTTTTTATACCTACTTTTGGATTAACTAGATGTTCCTTATGATTTCTTTTTTTGTCTCTTTTGTTGGATTATTAGCTGTAATCTTTTACTTTGTTATTTTAATGCTTTATTTAGGGTTTGTAGTGTAGTCTTCAATGTACCATGGCCTGTCTTCAGGGGATACTGTGTCTCTACACATATAGTATACAAGCTTACAAATAGTGTACTTTCATTTCTCCAAACTTTGTGCTATTGTCACATATTTTTCTTTTCTTTGTGTTTTAAATCTCATACTGCCTTGTTTTTTGTGGGGTTTTGTTGTTGTTGTTTAGACAGTCCATTGTCTTTTACTTTTTTATTTTTTTATTTTTTAGTCCATTGTTTTTTAAAGAGATTTTAAATGTAAGGAAAATTTTCATCTATTTACCCATGTGGTTACCATTTCCAGTACTCCTCACTCCTTTCTGTAGATATAATTTCCCTTCTGGTATGATTTTTCTCTTTCTTGAAGAACTTCATGTGACATTCTTTGTAACATGAGTCTGCTGGTGATGGATACTTTCAGCTTTTGGATGTCTGTAAATTTTTTTTTTTAATTTTTTAAATTTTAATTTTTAATTTCACTGTTTTTTTCCCGTCCATTTTCTTGATTTGGTTTTCTTTACCCATCTCTTTTTATTTTTATTTTTTTTTTTTAAGATTTTATTTATTTATTAGTTAGAGAGCGCGCGCGAGCACAGGCAGACAGAGAGGCAGGCAGAGGCAGAGGGAGAAGCAGGCTCCCTGCCGAGCAAGGAGCCCGATGTGGGACTCGATCCCAGGACGCTGGGATCATGACCTGAGCCGAAGGCAGCCACTTAACCAACTGAGCCACCCAGGCGTCCCCTCTTTTTAGTTTATTAATGTAGGAATTTATGTTATTGATGTCAGACTTTTTTTCTTTTGTAAAGTAAGCGTTTCACACTCTAAAATTCCCTCTCAGCTGTGTGTACCTGCATCTGACATATGTTTGTATGTTGTGTTTTCATTTTTACTTAGTTGTATGTATATTTAAATTTTCTTTGAGATTTCCCTTTAGCCAATGGATTATTTATATGTATACTGTTAGTTTTCATGTGTTTGGAAATTTTCCTGTTGTCTTTCTATTAGTGGTTTCTTTTAAGTTTGTTGAGGTTTGTTTATATCCAGGTTGTAATCTACACTGGTGAATATTCCAGAAGCATTTTTTAAAAAAAAGGTGTACTCTGCTGAAGTGCAATATATGTCACGTACTGTTGGCTAAACTTTGTTATTCATTTCTTCTGAAAACTTCTGGAACCTTTCTTCCTTGCTTGCTGATTTTCTGCCTAATATTTCTATCAGTTGCTGATAGTGGGGTGTTTAAGTTCTGAAATGTAATTGTCCATTTCCTTTCCACTCAGGGTTTTCTTTGTTGTATTTTGAGGCTCTGTTGTTTGGTGCACACGTACTCGGGGTCATTATGCCTTCTTGAGTTGATTTGTTTTTCATTATGTGGTATCTTTGTCTCTAGTAAACTTTGCTTTGAAGTCTGCTTTAACAGATAATTATATAACAAAACTTTTAACATTTTTAGATTAATGCTTACATGATATATCTTTTGCTATCCATTTCCTTTCATCCTTCCCATATTGTTTGTTTGAAGCGAGTTTTTTTTAATAGATGGCATATTACTGGATCATGAGGGGTTTTTGTTGTTGTTGTTGTTGTCATTGTTTCTTTGTTTAATCTCCTCCCCCCATGATGGTAGGTGCCTACACTCCGGTGTTGGCCTTGATGACTTGGGTGGGAGATGGGCTCACAGTTGTTCTGTGGTGTTTGGCTGGTGTACAGCAATTCATGTCTGAAAGTTTTCTTTCCTGGCAGGCTGCTGCTTTTCTTGTCCTTTGGCTAGTGAGAAAGCCAATTTTTCTTGGGCTTTATCTGCCTCTTCTCATTGGCGTTTCAAGGATGCCAGCTCTTCCAGCTCCAAGTCTGGGATCTATGAGGCACAAAGAAAACCCACAGCACTCACCGCCATGTTGTTCCTTGGGTGCCTAGGCTCCTAGCTGGTGTGCCACCTTCTTGCCACTTTTCACAGTCCTCTTCTGTTTAGTTTATACACAGTATTCGGGATTTTTCACTGTTCCGAGTACAAGGAATTGGGAAAAGCACGTCGACCCCATCTTTCTGGAGGCAGCATTCTTTCCCATTGTTTCAGAAGAGACATTTCACTGCATCTAGAATCCTAGGTTGACATTATTTTTCTTTCAGTACTTTAAGTAAGGAGACTGCTTCCCTCTCTTCTTGTTTTTATTATTTCCTATGGAAAATCTTCTCAAATCTTTATTTTTGTTTCTCTGTTCATAATGTGTCCTTTTTTTCTGGTATTGAGCAATTTGATTATGCTCTGCTTCAGTGTAATTTTCTTTATGATTTTGTGTCTGGAGTTCACAGAGGTTCTTAGACCGGTGGGTTTACATCTCTCAAGCAGCCCCTCCCCGAAAGCAAATGACTCAGCCAACCCTACGGCAAATGCTCCACTACTGTTCATTTGTAGTTCAACTCTGTTGTTCACCAGATTCCACATCGTTATTTAGTAGGTGTACATATGCTGTGTACACCAGGTACACAGGCCCTTTTCCAAGGTGTTCTAGTTTTAAACACTTGGGGGCATAATTTGAAAACTTCCCTAAGTCAAAGGCCCATCTCGTCTTTTAAATGTTAGAGAGATAAATGGAGGGAGGTGAAACTTGTCCTCCAGAGGTGAGTTTGCAAATGGAGGAACACGGACTTGGAACCAGACTGACTTGCCTTTGAACTCTTGTTGTGTGATTATGGGAATGTTCTTCAACCCTTTTGAGCCTCCAGTGTATAAAATAGGGATGATAATCATACCTACCTACAGGACCGACATGTGGAATAGATAAGTAAATGTGGAACATGGTTAAGCACTCACGAAACGGTACCTATTGTCATTGTTGGTCGTTTGTTTTAATAGCCTTTATTTTTTAAAGCATTTTAGGTTCACAGTACAATCAAGCAGAGAGTACAGAGATTTCCCTTAAACATGTACATGAACAACTTCCCACACTATCAAAATCCTCCGCTAGATTTCTACATTTGTTATAATCGGTGAATCTACATTGAGCCATCATTATCACTCCAAATCCATAGTTTACATTAGGGTTCACTCTTGGTCTTGTATATTCTGTGGGTTTCGACAGATGTATGATGATATGTACTCACCATGGTAGTATCATACAAAAGAGTTTCACTGCCCTAAAATATCCCCTTTGCTTTGTCTGTTGATTCCCTTAATCCCTGGCAGCCACTCACCCTTTTGCTATCTCCATAGTTGTGCCATTTCCAGAGTATCATCTGTTTTGAGTGATATAGTACAGGGCCTTTTCAGGTTGACTTCTTTCACTTCATGGTGGTCAATTAAGCTTCCTTGTGTCTTTTCATGGTAATCCATTCCTTTTTGTCACTGAATGCTATTCCATTTAATGGGCGTACCACTTCCATTTATCCACTCACCTACTGGAGGACGTTTTGGTTGCTTCCATATTTTGGCAACTGTGAATGAAGCCGCCATAAACGTCTGAGGGCAGATTTTTGTGCAGACACACTTTCAACTACTTTTGAGTGGATACCAAGGAGCCATATTGCTGGATTGTATGGTAAGAGTGTGTTTAGTTTTATGGGAAACTGGAAACCGTCACCCAAAGTGGCTGTGCCATTTTGCATTCCCACCAGTGTGATTAGAGTTCCCATTGCTCGATGTCCTCAGGGGCATTTGGTGGTGTCAGTGTTTTGGGTTTTGGTCATTCTGATAGGTGTGTAGTGGAATGGAATCCCATTGTTTTAATTTTCAGTTTCCCCATGACAGATGATGTGAAGCCTCTTTTCATATGCTTATTTGCCATCTGTATATTTTCTTTGGTGAGCTGTCTGTTCAGATCTTTGCCCATTTTAAAATTAGGCTGTTCATTTTCTTCTTGTTGAGTTTTAAGAATTCTTTGTTTATTTTGGAGCTGTTGGCATTTTGATTTGAATTATTATGGTCTTCAGTGCTATATGGGTTTTCTCGACACCTCAGCGTTCTCGGCTGCAAAAATTAAAAAAAAAATCTGTTTTCTCTTTTTGGAGGGAAGTAGAGAAATTATCTTCACCTGAAAAAAAATTAAAAGAGTTTTCCCCAGGATTACCTGGATCCAAAAAGAATTTCAGGCTGCCTCTTAGGTACGACAGTGGCCTCATGGGGCTTCCATGCTGTAAATCCCTCCCTACAAAATTAGCTTATTCCATGTGTTTCTTAATAATTATCTTATTAAGTAGTGGGAAATACCTGCTCAGCACAGCATTGCCTTTCTTCTGTGTCTTCCATAGGTGTGTGTAAATGAACGAGGACCTCTACTCTAATCAGCGGCGGTGACAAGTAGCAAGCCACCCTAACTTCTAGAGGACTGTGCTGGCCTAGATCATTCTATAAAAAATAGTCACTAATGGGGCACCTGGGTGGCTCAGTGGGTTAAAGCCGCTGCCTTCGGCTCAGGTCATGATCCCGGGGTCGTGGGATCGAGCCCCGCATCGGGCTCTCTGCTCTGCGGACAGCCTGCTTCCTCCTCTCTCTCTGCCTCTCTGCCTACTTGTGATTTCTGTCTATCAAATAAATAAATAAAAATCTTTAAAAAAAAAAATAGTCACTAATGCTACTGAAGAAAAATATGTCCCATTGCAGGTGAAGGATGTCTTATATTCTCTGGTTTCCATCCTCCCACCCCTTCACTATGTGTCAGGAGATTTATATCAGGGGATTCATTTTCATTTTATGTCTTTTTATTTACGCACCAGTTCCTTTGCAAGTAATTTTAATTCTCCCTTTTATGAGGGTGAGGTTTTGTGTCTGTGTATTCCTATATAAGATAAAGGAAATGATTGTTTTTAATGCAGATTTGAAAGAAATATAATGGATTTCAGCTACAACAATTTCTCCCCATTTAGAGGAGATGAACACCTAGTTAGATGAAGAACGTCATTTCTCGTATAATTTGAATACATCCTGTTTCCATGACAACTTGTACTTACCAGCTTGCCTGGTAAAAGAAGTGTTTGAATTCTTTCTTTGATAGAAGATTTGACCAGACACTGGGATTCCGGTTTTTTAATTCCAATAATTTAATTCCAGTTTGGGGGTATGTCCCTTCTTAACATGGGCTGCTTTTGAAGGAAACAAACCCAAAGATCATTGGGGGTGGGGTAACTCCACCTTCAGAATAAAAGGAGAGGATTCCCAGGCCAAATGCTAATGAACCCAGGAAATGATATTGCTGCAGGTTGTACTCGTTTTCTGACATCTTCCAGTTAAATCAAATCAACAGGGTGATGTAACAACTTATTAAGATGCTATTTGATTTAACAGAGAATGACTCAGTTACTCATTGCCATCTGGACACTATAATCATTAGGCTTGTTTCCTCACTATGAACTTAGGTCTTGCCTTTATGGGTGGTCTGTGCCCTCTTGGTGCTGAATTTCGATTCTTGCAAGGAGTATGGTTTTATTAATGATTTTCCCTCAGAATGAATGATAGGAAATTATTTGCATCATTAAACTATGCTTGTGCAAAACATGAAAAAGATAGTACTATATTTTATGGACAAGATAATGTTTTATGTCATGTGAAATATTTTAGTCCATAAGGCAAGAAAGTATGACCCCTTTGGGGCCCTTTTAGGGCATTTTAGGAATGATGGAGAGTTAACTCCAAGTTAGGATAATTCAGAGTTTAGTTCTGAGGGACCTGGAAGGTTTTGAAAGGACAAAAGTGATTCTTAGCTATCTCCAATATCGTGCTCAATGATGATAAATATTTGTGACCCAAAACATGTGTGCACAGTGGTCTGTGGGGTACCAGGCTTATCATAACTCTCATTAGAAACCACATTTTTAGAAGATTTTGTTTTAGTTTATTTGAGAGAGAGAGAGAGAGAACAGAGTGAGCCAGAGAGAACAGAGTGGTGGGAGGAGGGGCAGAAGGAGAAGCTGACTCTGACTCCTCGCTAAGCAGGGGGCCTGCTGAGCCCAGGACCCTGGGATCATTACCTGAGCTGAAGGCAGACACTTAACCGCCTGAGCCACCCAGGCACCCCTGTTTCTTTACTTTTATATTTATTTAAGCAATCTCGACACTCAACCCTGAGATCAATAGTCCCATCCTCTTCCAATTGAAGAGGATGCCCCAAAACTGGTGCCCCAAAACTAAGGAACTATTAAAGATATACCATACCACACAACTTAATATCATGTGCATAATATGTAAAAAATGAAAGCCAACAGGAAAGAAGGAAAAAGAATCACAATATCTTTATGTATTAGGAGTATGCAATTCTAGCACTTGGTTAATGGAAAGAGATTGAGTAACCACAGAGATTTCTTTGACCTCAAATTCTGTTTCCAAATTCTGATTCCTAATGTTACACTTTGCTCAGTAGTTGCAGTTCTGAAAATTTTATGCAATTACTTTTTTTTTGGAAAACAAATAATATGGCTTTTATTCCAAACTTGCTTTATTTTCCTTTTCTAATTGCCCATCAATTGATAATAGCTTTGTAAATTTTAGAGGACTCAGCTCTTAAGAAGTAAATGACTTATAAAATATTTTAGTATTCACTTTAATTAATGTTTTAATCATAGATTCATTATCCAGATATTTATTGAATATTCAGTACACAAGGAATCTTTAAAATACTCTCTGAGGAACACAAAGGTGACCTCCTGCCCCTCTCCCCTCCCACACACACAAGGAACTTAGACTAATACCAGAAATAAGATATAGATGGTCATTTTGTAACATGACTCATCACCTCCTAATATCTTGCTGAATAAGTCTATATTTTCTGTATGATGATTTCTTCTATCATAATATGATATGATTATTTAGGCTTAAAAATGAAGCTTTGGAAAGCACAGTGCCCTTTCTCAAGAGTACAGGTTTGCACAAGCTTCCCCTAAGTGATTTCTGAGCCATAAGTGAAGGCACAAAATTGGATCTTATCCCTGAGGAACCTCTTCACCATGAAGAAGTAAGTAGCTTGCTGTGGACTTACCCCACCGTGCAAGCAAGCATCACCTTTCAGTGAGGACTGGAGGCCTCCTGCTTGGATGCAGGCCACCAAGTACTCTGCGGACACGCTCCTGGCATGACCAATACTTCCAGATCGCCCAGGATGGGGTGGTTCTAGGATGTATGTTGCTGAAATTGGGACAATCTCAAACAAACTGGGATGGCTGGTTCTATGCACTCTTCTCTCAATCTCTGAAGACTGCCAAGAACACCTGTATTCAAGTAGCCCAGAGGCTGTCGTGTTAGCTCTGCCAGGAATTGTAATAAGGAAACAAGAACCGGTTTCTGTGTGGTATTTTGTGGCTCGTGGAGGACCTCACCTCCAGGCAGCACTGGGAAGCCAGGATTAATAGTCCACGCATTTTTCAGTTGAAGAGAAAGAGGACTCAGAGAGGTTGATAGATTTGTCCCAGATCACACAGCTGTTAAGTGTGGGCTCAAACACACACTTGGAGGTCTTCCTCTGAGCACATTGCCCCTCTACTGACCATCTCTCCTTCCCTTTAAAACACTTCCAAAGACCAAGTTGAAGCCTGCTGGCTTTCCTTCTCAGGTGCATTCTCCACCCTGAGCATCCTCACAGCTTTGGTTGATTGAGAGGCCAGGGGAGCTTGAATAACTAGCCTGTGATAGGGAGCCAGTGATTTGCAGAGAATTACACTCAGGGACACACCTTGGTAACAGTCTGCATGCCAGCTGTAGGAGTGGGTTATGTCAACCTTAGATATAAAACCTCCAGTCACTTATTCAGGAATAGCAGAGAACTGGAATCCAGGAGAAGCCAGTTACGGCTAAACCATTGGCAAGTCCAGAGAACAAAGGAGAGGAACGCTCTCCTCTAGAGGAAAGGGGGAAGCTGGAAGGCGGTTTAAAAACAAAAAATCCACTAGAGTCAACTGGGAGCTCAGAGTATAGAGACTTTCCGTTGGCTGAGTTGTGACTGCATATCAGGGCCTGGGCTGTTGCTGGAGGAGGAGGAGGAAAGCCTTCCTCCTGCTGGGGTCTTGGTGAAGGTGGGTGTATCGGCTTGCAATGCCCGTCTCTTCCCGTTCCGTATG
>RCUC01119401.1:0-44534 GCA_003697995.1 Taxidea taxus jeffersonii | reverse complement strand
GCCAGCCACCCGAGGATAAAACTTCTTGGTGATCCAAGGTTGACCACTAGATGGAGCCCTGCCAGGGATGGTGACCCCTCAGGACAGTGGTGAAAACCCAAACCAACCAGCCTCTCCGCCTTTTGCATCTCCCATTAGTTTTCTATTACAAGGTCAAAGCCACAGTTTTTAACACCCTTCCCATATGTTTTACCATGAGTTCAGACAAAACAGAAAAGTATAAGGAAACTTGGAGACTTCAAGACTCTTCTAGACTTTTGCCCCAGTAAACACTTTGGGAACAGAAGTTATCTCCATGTAAAATCTCCATTAAAATCACCTTGTGGGCTTATCTGAAATTAGCATCTCCAGAATTCTTGTTCTGAGTATTGGTTTAGTTTACCTCCTCGTGTCTTGATCTTACACTTGATATGCCCTTCTAATCAGATAAGAAAAGAGTTGAAGTATTTCTGGAGTATAGACCAACCTCTAATGTTATTTGAAAATAGGAGCTGGGCTTGGGGGTTAGGTTTTTCCCTTTTTATTTGTGTATGATTTAGTGTTCATCCTGCACTAGACACTAAAATGCATTGTTTAATTATCTGAGCTCAACACACCATTTTATAATTCATTAGTCAGTTGCTCTTTGCAAAAGCTTATTTCTTATGAAACAAAAGTGAGAATCCTGCAACTGGACTATTTATCTCTCTTTAGGGGTTGGGGGTTAATATCTGATAGCTCATAACATCTTTATTATAATGCATTTATAATGATTTACTGGAATCATTCTATGGCTAAGTATCTAATGTCAAAGCTGGGATCTGGCATGAAATAAAATGCTGTATCCTTGGGTAGCTCTAGGGAGAAAAAGGCCTCAGCCAATATTTTCTGTGTAATTCTACAAACTGTAATAAGGGTAGGGGTAATTGCCTTAATGTCAATTAAGCTATTAATAATGCCTATCTTGTCATTCCTAAATATAGCAGGGTCTCAATCATACATTACTGTCCCCTGTTAAGACTGCACAGAAATGAGATCACAGCTCCTGTGGATCAGGAAGTCTGTCTAGCACCCAGTCTTACTCCTTTCCATAAAAGAAAGTCTGGAGATTGATTTACTTGTTTTTGATGAAAAATGGTTATTTAGACATACATCTGTATTTGTCAGGGCAAGTGTTGGCAGTCCTTATGAGCAGGGACAAGCTAGCCTTAAAAACTGTCCCCTGTTCCTGTTCTGCTTCTAGATGATCAGAGTAAGGTGATCCTAATCAGAGACAAGTGCTCCGGGTTCCGGCTCCCTGACAGACGGTGGGGACAGTTCCTTAACAACTGGCCCTGCATTTTAGAGTGGGGGGCCTTCAGTCCGGCTACAGGGGGCAGTGTGCCGTGAGCTTGTTGTTCCCGGCCAGCTTAGATGCACACAAGTTCCTCAAGGACAGATAGACAACATAGTCTATAGTAAAGGGGCTGACAGTCCATCAGCCAGTTTCAGCAGCCAAGGTCAAGAGTAAAGGCATATTTGGAATAAGGAGTAGATGGTGAAGTGTGGGGTTTTGGTGAATGGAGAGAGTGTCACCAGCTCTCCCAGATCGGCCCTAAATCAGAAACCATTTAAATCACAGCCAAGAACCAGGACAAGACTCCTTCTTCACTTGGCACTTACATTTCTCCTGGGCTGAGATTTCTGAGCAGCCACTTCCTTCTGCCCCCCCTTGGTGGCCTTCTTGGTGAAGTGAACTTCTACTTGATGATATTTAGAGCTCATTAATTCGTCCCGAGGAAGCTTATTGTATGGCAGTTTAATGACAGAAACCTGTTTTAATGCAAATGGACATGTAATCCCACTAAGCCATGCTGAGGGTATAAATTTAAAACAATTGCTAGGAACTGACACCAGAGTTTAATAAGATGGAGGGCCAGTTCCTAGATCCTGGTATGCCCAGGGGACCCTGCTTGGACACCCAGCCCTAGCAGTTTTAGTGCAGCTGGTGGTTACCATGGCAATTTAAATGGGGGGGCGCTGCAGTGAGCCCTTCTCAGGTGGTGGGGATCAGAGTTCTGGCAGAGTAGACTGGGGTGCAGGGGGCGAGGCAAGTTCTGTGTGGGGAGGAAATGAAAGGTGAGTGGATGTGTTCTGCTCACTATTCCTCAGGGCAGAAGGTTGGGGAAGGTATGACCCAGACCCAGGAGGCAGCTTTCTGTCCCAGGCTTCTTATAAATCCGTGATCTGGGCAAATCCCCACAGAGGGAACACAAAATCTTTCCTGGGAGGCAACTTCTTCCAAGCAGTGAAGGGGGAAGCCTGCCTGTAGGGTAGAGATGGGAGTGGGGGAAAGGAGACCGAGGCGGGGAATTGTTTGTGAATATTTGCTAGATTATAATGCTGTTGGGTACTACATCATTCTCCAGAGAGCCCTGAATAAGGTTATTATGGGTGAAGTCATTTTTGTAATAAAGTTGGCTGTAACTCTGGGTCATAAATCACAGGTTCTGGTACTAAAAAAAATTACTAAACATGCCTCTGTTACCACATACTGTCCTCCTTTTAAATACTTTGATTTTACTACAAATCCTCCATTGACTGAGATGGGGGAAATACACACAATGAGCAAATGATTCCTTCCGTCCCCGGCAGCAGCCCTGCCGGCATCTGGGCCTCCCGGAATGATTTCCTGAGGTGTGATGTTATTTATGGCGTGCTTTCTCTATCAAAAAGGCAAACAGCATCCCGAGTGACCCCGGAGCATTTGCATCATTGCTTCTCTTGCTAATTGATTCATCCCCTGGCAGGGCCTGAGACACGGGCTGTTAGCTGGACACTCTCTCCCAGCTGCAGATCCTGTGGATCAAGGTGCGTAATAAGCAAAGATGTTAATAAAATCGTTAAATGTCAAAACCGCGAACCCCACACCCATTCCAAGTCCTTCGGCTCTTCTGGAATGATTCTGTAAAATACCATCTCCTCCCCTTGTCCTTTTCTCAGTCTAAACTTCATAACCTTTGTTAAGTAAGGAGATTAAGAACTATTATTAACAACACTGATTGTTTAATTTCTTTCATAACTTCTTCCTTTCAAATAAGAGTCTGGCACAGAATGAAAAGGAATGTTATCATATGAAGTGCATTTCAGATGTAATAAAGCAGAAAGGAGAGGGTGGCCCCAGTGGCAGTTGTAAGAGGGACAAAGTGTGGATCTCTATAGCTCAGTGGCTGCAAAGCAGAAAATGAAGATTGTAAAAACGTCACATAAAGAAAAAATGCACAGTGGATTCGTTTTGCGATGCCCATAATTCAGTAATGCCTTTAAGTAGCTAGAAGAAATATAATAAATGTTTTTCCACAACATTGATCATACTGTATCAGAGGAAATATTAGTGTGCAGGGAGCCATGATTATACTGGTAGTAATTCTCGGTGCAGAAAACTAGTAGAAGATGGGACCCTTTATAGGCCGAACTTTTATTGGCTGCAGTTATTTACCTTTAAGAATACGCCTAATACATTGTCCTATGGCTAAATATTTTTACGAAAATTCAAACCAGCACTACCAGTAAATCAGAAATCCTGCCACCATTTTATAGAATTTACCTACATATTTTCCTGCAGACGCTCTGATCTGTTCCAGAATACAAAACCAGCCAATTGACCATGTAAAAATTCTGGAATGTCTGTAAAACAGATCCTTTTTCTGTATTCTGAAGCCGGATAGGAGCGGACAGCTTTATGGCATATGTGATTCCATCCAAATGCCACCTGTATATATATAAAACATCTCTCTAAAGAAATTAAATGGTTTATTAGATTATATAATGCAGTAAAACTAGACCCAGAGCTGTAAGCGAGGAAAGGGTATGCCTGTCATGCAACTGCTTTTTTTTTGGTGGGGGGGGGGGCACTGAAACCACTGAGGAAAGCTTTGCAAGGCAGGTTTTTTTCTTTAGGGAAAGAAGAAGGGAATTGATTGCTCATGCCAGCCTCTTGCTCCTCAGACTGGCAGGAGCTGGTAATGCGGTGGCTAAAGCATTCTTGGGTGGGAAGGCCCACATGCTACGGGAAAGTTCCACTTTTGCTCTGGAGGGACCCCGGATCTGATTCGAGAAATCATCGAACTGGGCTTCCAGAGTGCACAAGATAAGAGCTGGCCCGGCCAAATTCTTGAACAGCTCCAAGGAAAGGTGAGGCCTGGGCATAGTCATTTCCGGTGTGTTTACCCCAAAGCCCTGCCAGGAAAGTTTCTAGAAGGAGCAAGGCAGAGGAATCTGCCGTGAGAGCAGGGATAGGAACATGGCATTGTTTTTCTTCAGAATCTGGATAGGCGAGCTTGCAGTTCAAAGGCCTTGGAAAAGCAAACAGACCCGGCTACCTGCTCTGTTTCAATGCATGTCTCCCCTAACTCTCCCTGACACAATGGGAATCATTTCCCAGACTTTCTTTGCAGAGACCATCCCCATGCCTTTGTCCTAGGGCTCTTTGCTTAATGCAAATCACTGGTTTCACACACACATGCTCCTTCGAAGCAACGTGGTTTCTATAATGTTCTTTCTTCTCCGCCATTTGGGCACAACAGGGGTGGGCTTAGTTAAAGAGCAATTGGCATTTTTTATGGAGTTGTGTCTTGATTTTCTCACTGGAGTTGGGTAGATAACAAAGAAGAGGTGAAAGAGGGGACCTTTAAGGTCTTCCCATCTTGAGGACTTCAAGGAGGCAAGCAGTTGAAGAAAAAAACCCAACATAAGGGAGTCTAAGATTGAGAAACAACTTGCCACAAGATGACGGTTTCTCTGAAGGAGGGTCACCTGAGAAGTTGGTCAGCAGTCACCTGATGTGCTCAGCCTTGGCGTGGCCATAAGTAACTTAGAGGCTCAGGTGACCTGACAGGCTTCTGTCACCTTCTTTCCCAACATGGCGGAGAGGGCACTTTTTAAGCATCCTCTTACAAGTGGCCCTGCTGTAGGCATTTCCAAGGAGCAGTGGCTCTTCTTGGACTTTTTAAATGAAAATTCTTATTGTTGTTGTTATTTATCTTAGTTAGTTGCCTGCCAGTTGAAAGAATAAAATTTAAAATGAAAAAAATTGGGGGAGGCTAATAGCTCTTTGAATTCCCTCTTTAGATATGTTAATGTTAATGGAGCGGTTACCAAAACTTACTAAAGATCTGTGGGTAGTCCTGTTTTTTTCTTCCTTTTCCTTCTTTCCTCTCTTTCTTTCTTGTCTTCCTTCCTCCCTCCCCTCCCCTTCCTCCTTCCACTCCCTTCCTTCCTTCCTACCTTCTTTCCTCCCTTTTCCCTTTATCTCCTTTATTTTCCTTTCCTTCTCTTTCCTTTCCTTTCCCTTCTTCGTCAAGAACTTGGAAAACAAATCTTAATGAATTTCTTAGAGCAATTCTACAACAAAGAAAATATTCAGGGTCACACATGCCTTCCCTGGAATATTTAACAGCGGAGTCAAGTGTAGCTTCCATTTTTGCTGGGTTTTCAGTAGCACAAAGTCTCATTTATGCTTGAAAAAATATCTAAGCGTGCTTAGGTGGGTCAGAGAGACCCTTGGAGAGTAGAACCACTATAATTTTAGTAAAATTAAAAAGCAAGAAAATAATAATAATGGAACAACAGACTTTGGAACCTACTTAGTGAATAAACAGTAAATTTAGCTGCACTGGCAATCTAACCTGAATTCCGGACTTACACTGTGGCCAGGCACCATTTGACAATACAGAGTATTTGATTATAATAGGGAACATTGTGTATTTTAAAAAGAGACATATTTGCAATTATCTCTACAACCGCTAGATGTCACTGTTGCATACGTCTGTCCCTAAAACTTCCCATGTAGGCAATCTGAAACTGGTATTTTAAGTACTGTCATGTTACCTCCTTGGCGCTTTACCCTTTGATGGAACACGGGCTACCATGCTAACATCTCTCTTCTCCATCAGTGCAGTCAGCCCGATTCTCAGTTATGACACTTTACTGGGAATTCTTCTAATTTATACAGGATGACAGTCCCTAAACACAATCATCTTCTTTACTATATTTAAAAGGAGTACGGTACCTTTATAATAGTTCCCAACATTGTATATTAATTATAACTAACACATTCTGGATACCAAATGGAATGAACTGAAAACATAACCATAAAATACCCTGGATTTATAAAGTGTCTTTTTTTTCCCCCTCAAAGAGCTTATAGCAGTTTCCTATCTATTTGCTCATCTGACTTCCCAGCATCCCTAGGGGGTTACCTGCTTTAATGCTTTTATGAGTCAAAGTTGACCTGTGAAATAAATTGAATGAAGTAATTATTTACACTGGCATCCCAGGAGTAAAGCAAAAGCAAACACTGGAAATGTGTTCCAGACAGCTAATTCTAGTTTGCAAAAGTAACGCACCAAAATTTTGGTAGTTCTGGTTTTCTTTGTCAATTACTTTTATAATTCCTTAATGTGTGGGCCCTTTAATACTTCTTTTAAAAAGTTATTTTAAAAAAACGTGAGCCATCTAGTGTAGCTGATGTTATACAGAAATGAGATCTAGAGACTTTCCTAAACCTGAAAAAAGCCTGGCTCAGTAGAAGTGCTAGACTAGACTAGACCAGTGTGTGCGTGGTGCAGGGAGGGTCGGGGAGGGGTAGGAAAAAAAAAAGAACAGTTGGACCAATTGGAACAGTACTTAGCTTTCTCTGTGGTTAAAAATGATCATGGCTTCAGTTTCACTGTCTTGTTTAATCTCTTTCTTTTTCTTAAAACCTTGGAGTGGTTTTCTTTAACTTCCTCTAGTTCCTTTTGCACTGGGGAAACCAGAACTGTTCTTAGAGGACTATTGGTCTATTCGGGGGTGGGGGGAATACTTCGTGTTTAGTGAACTAGCAGAGAGCTGTGTTGCTGCCATGCTTTGATCCAAAATCTCAGTCATTGTTTCCACATTTAGGGGCTGGAATGAACATCAAAGAAGTGGGTGTACGGAATTTACTGAATGCCAACGAAGTACAATAACATACAGAGGATATAAGCAAATCCCAGTGGCAAAATTTGCTGCCAATTCTTGCACATAATAGAGGCCCTAAAGTGACAGTCTATCTTTGACAAATGCATAATGATATCAATGCCAAGGGAAGGAACTAGCATGCTGAAAGGTGAATAAAAGAGTTGGGAACAATTCAGTGCACTTACACATTTCCTTAGTGTGTTTTCACACAACAGGGAAAGCAGATGACACAAATGCATTAGGTAATCATTGGACGGGGCTGCAAACTCACCAGCAATTTGAAACCGACCTGGCTCTTTTGGGATTCCAGCTCTGAAGATGAAAATAAAATGTGATTAGAAATAATTCATCTTCTGGAAGGGGAAAACAAAAGGAACAAGTAAAGTGAAAATAGCTTTCTTGTTCTGTCTTGGATAGTTCCAGTTTTAAAGCCCATATGTTGTTTGCTATAACTTCTTCGCCTCCCAGGGCCAATGCATTCCAAACGCTTCAGCTAGTGCACTGCACCGAGGAGTCTAGGAAGTTAGGGCTCATTTGTATCCGCAGTCTTTGTTCAAATATGGATTAATTTTGGTTAATTTCAGTAGGTGCACATAAAGTAAAATGCACAGAACTGAAACCATTGAAATCAGGCCACTGTGTGATCATCTAAAAACCTACTTTTCAAGCTCCTTTAAGTTTTATTTTTGAAATAAAAACAGTAAAAACGACTGTAAAAAGTTTCCAAAAGCGTTGACATCATGAGCAACTGCTAACTGAGGCTATTCCCGGAACGATAGCGCGAATTTGGATATAATTCCAGAAAATCTAACTGCCCTGCAGTGCCAGCTATAAATATTTCGCTCAGGAGGTGATTCCAGAAGGGTCCCCGGGGTACATGGCTCTTGCTTCCGGGGCCAGGTATCTATGTAGATGCCTGTTGTGTTGCTGTCACCTGGGCTAGCCTGGGACAGCAAGGGCAGAGTCTCGCCCTTCAGCAGGAGTCCTTCCACTCTGAAGGTGAGCAGGTCAGGCCTTGTGTCAGCTGCTTTAAACAAGCAGTCTCCATGTGGGAGTGTTTAGAGAAAGAAGTTCCAAGACGTCACAGAACACGGCAAGCGCCTACAGGGTTCATGAATGCAGTCCGGTAATGAACTGGGTACAAGTGAGACCAAGGGGTGTGTGTGTGTGTATTTGAAATTCTCCTTGGTGGAGCAAGACATTGTGCCAGTCGCAAATAGAGCCACCATTTCTGTCCTTCGCATCGACCCGTCAGAGCAGACTGCATGTCCCAGTCTGCGTGACCCAAAGCATTTCCAGCGCAGCCCCTACCTATAGGTTTTCAGTGCTGCTTACAAAAGTTCTTCTGCAGCCTTGCACTGCCTAATAACGGAGCTCACGGAAGGATCCTGCTCTGTTTCTTGTGCATGTTAAGTAAATGCGATGCTTTTCATTATTTCAAACTCTGTAAGGCCAAGACTGAGTGCCCAGAAAATGGACAAACAAGTATTCAACTGGCTGGATGAACCACGGCTTTCGGGCATTAAGAGTGCAATATTTATGAGTTAATTTAATCATAGAAGAAAATATTGAGTAGGTGACTGAGTAAAATGATGACTGTGTATTATGTTTTTGCCATGCAGCTGGATAAACATATTCAACGACAGGCCTTGGCAAGAACTGCAAAGATGCTCTTGACAATGGCATGAATAAATATTAGGTGCTGCCTAGAATTCACTGCATTTGAGGTCTTGAGCAAAGCCAGATGAGGTTTAGCAGGGAAATGGAGAAGAAGCCACACATGTACACGGGGATTATGTAAACACTGGAGTTTTTCTCTGCTGCCTGGGAATTTCTCTAACATCCATTTTCATCTACATCACTGACAGATTTTTTTTTTTTTTTTACTTATTATCTTTGCACTTCTAGGAGTGTACTTTAGCATGAAAAGCCAGCTTTTGGGAAGCCCATGGCAAATTTTTCAACACCATGGACATGGGGAGGAGAGAAATACTTTGCATAGGCTACAGAGAGCTGACAAAAAGAAAGATTCTATTTTGTAGTGACCCAATCCAACCTCTATAGAGCACTAAATTTAAAAAACTTCTTTAGATGGCTCCTTAAATTTCTTTAGAATATATGGCTTCTGATTCCAAGAAGAACCATAAGGAAAAACAATGTTTTGAAAAGATATTTTGAAGGGAGGAGATCGGTCACATTAACAGCCCCTTCATGGGGCATTTGTAGCCAGTGCTGAAGGGAGCAGCATGTGAGAGAGTGTTACAGAAATAGATCATAGCGAGTTTTTCCCTATAGAATTGTTGTTTCACTGATAAAGAAAAGATCTTTTCCCCCAGTGTTGTTAAGATATAATTGACATATGAGATTGTATAAGCTTAAGGTGTGAGACATGTTGGTTTGAGATATTTCTTTTGGGAAAAGACTACCACCAGAGCATTGGTGAACACCCCTGTCCCTTCACATAATTGCCGTATTTTTTCTGTGCTCATATAAGCTCATATAAGTTGCTCATATAAGATCTACTCTCTAAGCAGCTTTCAGGTATACACTGCGTATGGTTAATTACATTCACCAGGCTGAACATTAGATCTCCCCAAGCTTAACATCTTGTAACTGCAGGTTTGTACACTTTGGCCAACATTTCTGTATTTCCCCATGCCCTAGCCTCTGGTAACCACCATTCTACTGCCTGTGTCAGTGACTTATTTATTTATTTATTTATTTATTTAAGATTCTGCATGTAAGTGATAGCGGGCAGTATTTATCTTTCTCTGTTTGACTTATTTCACTTAAAATAATGCCCTCAAGGTACATGCATGTTTCTGCAAAGGCAGGATTTCCTCCTTTCTCTTAGCTAAATAATATTCCATATATTATACACACTCACACACACACACACACACACACACACACAGAACATCTTCTTTCCTACTTTGATGGACACTTTGGTTGTTTTCATGTCTTGACTGTTATGGATAATGCTGCAGTTGACATGGGAATGCAGATATCTTTCTGAGACCTTATTTTCGTTTCCTTTGAATATATACCCGACTTTGCATTTGCTGAATCATATGTAGTTCTATTTTTAATTTTTTGAGAAACCTCTATGTTGTTTTCCAAGTGGCTGTATTCATTTACATTCCCACCAATGGTACACAAAGATTCCCCTTTTGCCACATCCTTCCCAACACTTGTAAGATACTTTCTTGTCTTTTTGATGATAGTTATCTAAAGGTGTGGGGTGATAGTTCCTTATAGTTTCCATTTGCATTTCCCTGATGATTAGTGATACTGAGCACTTTTCATGTGTCTATCTATTGGCTATTTGTATATCTTCTTTGGAAAACTATCTGCTTAGTTCCTCTGCCCATTTTAAATTAGATTGTTTTCATTTTGTTACTGAATTGTATGAGTTCTTTATATCTTTTGGATTTTAACCCCTTACTGGATATATGATTTGCTGATATTTTCTCCCATTTCATAGGCTGCCTTTTCATTTTGTTGGTTATTTCTCTTGTTGTGCAGAAGCTGTATAGTTTGATGTCGTCCCAGTTTTAAGTTTTGCATTTGTTGCTTGTACTTGTGGTGTCATATCTAAAAATATATTGCCAGAACCAGTGTCGAAAAGGTTTTCCCCTGTGCTTTCCTCTAGGAGTTTTATGGTTTCAGTTCTTCTGTTAAAGTCTCTATTTCATTTTGAGTTAATCTTTGTGTATGGTAGAAGATAGGGGCACAGTTTCATTCTCCTGCATGTGGTTATCTTAGTTTTCTCAGCACCCTTTATTAAAGAGGCTCTGCTTTCCGCATTGAGTATTCTTGGCTCCCTTTTCAAATATCAGCTGACTTCCATGCAGGGGTTTATTTCGGGCTCTCTCTTCTATTCCATTGCTCTGTGTGTCTGTCTTTTTGCAAGTACCATACCATTTTGATTACTAAAGCTTTGTAATCTAGCTTGAAATCAGGAAGCGTGATACCTTCAGCTTTGTTCTTCATTCATGCTTTGGGCGTTAAGGATCTTTTATGGTGTCACATGAGTTTCAGGATTGTTTTTTCTATTTCTTGAAAAATGTTAGTAGAATTTTGATAGGGATTGCATTGAATTTATAGATGATTCTGGGTGGTATGAACGTTGTCTCTTATAGGCAACAGATAACTGGGTCTTTTTTTTTTTTAATCCATCCAGCTACTCTGTGCCTTTTGATTGGAAAATTTAATTCATTTACATTAGAATATTTATTGATATGTAAGGACTTATTAATGCTGAATTACTGTTTTCTGGTTGCTTTTTAGTCCCTTTGTTCCTTTTTTCCTTCCTTGCTGCCTTCCTTTGTGAACTGATGATTTTGCATAGTGGACTGCTTTGATTCCCTTCTCTTTATCTTTTGTGAAGATACTGGAGGTTTTTGCTTGGTGGTTATCATGAGGCTTACATAAAACATTTTCTAGATATAACAGTCTATTTTACATTAACAACCAAACTTGGATTGCATACAAGAACTCTACCCTTTTATATTTCTGATGTCACAATTTACCTCTTTTTATATGGCATTCATTACCAAATTATCATAGTTATAGTTATTTTTAATACTCTTATCCTTTAAGAAAATTTCTAACTGAGGTCTTTGTTTTTCATTTTCTGGAGCACACACACTGTGTCTAAAACAACAATGGAAGAACTATGGTATCTGGGCCACAGTGTACATGCCACAGACTTCTGCTAAATCTTTAATTTCCTAGATTGCTTTTTATTCTTTGGTCATCTTAGCATTAAAATATGAGAACAGAATGCATCAGAAAGGCTAGCAAAGCCTATGAGAAAAGAATCCCTAAATGGGTGTGGGTATTCCAGACCCTAGTCTTGTCATGTGACACTGGGCAAGTCACTTTGCTTCTCTGTACCTCAGTTTTTTCAATCTGTAAAATTATAAGAACATTTTTTTGCCGAGCTTTCAGAGTCTGATTGTGAGAGAAAAACTAGATCATCTAAAGCATCAGTTTTTTTGTTATTAAATCACTGTGCATTTAATTGGAAATCTGATTTATTCCTGAAAGGATTTCAGTTGCACTTAGAGAAGTTAAAATACAAACTTAAGATAGGACCATGACAGGGTGCCTGGGTGGCTCAGTCTGTGAAACATCTGACTCTTGGTTTCAGCTCAGGTCATGATCTCCTGGTGGTGAGATCCAGCCCCACCTCTAGCTCCAGCTCAGCGTGGAGTCTGCTGAGGATTCTCTCTCTCCCTCTGCCCCTCCCTCTCCGCCTCTCCCCCTCTGTCCCTTCCCACCCCTGCTCATGCATGCTCTCTCTCTCTCTCTAAGATAAATAAATAAAATCTTAAAAAGGAAAAAAGATATGACCATGTCTACAACTAATACTTCTCAATATAGCCAAGCAAATATGGTGACTCACAAGCTTAATTTTTCCTTATTTTCTCTTGAAGAAACCTCTCAAAATCTAATTTTTTAAAAAAGATTTATTTATTTAGTTTAGAGAGAGGGAGAGTGCACTCAAGTGGGAGGGGGGGGAAGAGGGAGTGGGAGAGAAGCAGACTCCCTGCTGAGGGCAGAGCCCAATGCAGGGCTTGATCCTACAACCCTGAGATCATGACCTGAGCCAAAATCAAGAGTCAGATGCTTAACTGACTGAATCACCCAAGTGCCCCTCAAAATCTTATTTTTAAAAGGAAATCTAGCTCATCTCCCAACTGCTCTGTCTTCCTGGTAACATTCTTAATTGGGCACATTCTGCTTTGACGTGCATTTACAAATAGATGACTGGAGTGCTTGATCCGCACAGGGGAGTTAGAAGTAGCAAGAGGGGTGTTTGAACATGAAATTGCCGTAATTTGGCAATGGTTTGGATTTGGGAAAGTGAGAGAATAAAATGTCAAAAGATGACTCCCAGACTTACACAGATATTGAGAGAAGAAAGATTTGGAGGAATAATCAGGAATTCAGTTTGGGATATGGTAAATCCAGGAAAAGACCATAAAGGCATCTGCGATGGTCAAAGAGCACTGAACTTAAAGGCAGATGACTTCAGTTAGGGTCCTGCCTCTGCTCCAGTATGTATGAACGTGGGGACAAAGACTTATTCTTCCTGAGTTTTGGTCTTATCTATAAAATGGACATATTAATATCTTTCCCATTACTTTGTTGGGAAGGTAAAATGACAATTTTTAAAAAATGCTTTATTATTTTTTTTTTAAGTAATCTTTACACCCAACTCAGGGCTTGAACTCATGGCCCCGAGATTAAGAGTATTCCACCAACTGAACCAGCGAGGCACCCCAGCAATTTTTTGAGGGCATTTTATAAGGAACTGTCCTACTTCTTGTTACTATAGAGACATAAGAAATAACACAATGAAAGGAGTTTGGACATTTTCTCCTGGAAACATCCCCACTAAGTAACAGATACCTTTTTCTTCTTATCTTTTCACTAACTCACATTGTGTCTTTCACTGAGTTGCCTTGGAGGCCCACTTTTTCTCTTCACTATCTTTGGGAGGATGCCTACATCCATGACCTCATCTTGAAAGGCACAAGGAATTAATATGGAGAAGAGTCTCTTGAGATTCATGGTTAACTAGGGAGCAGGAATCATGGCTCTGGAGTGCTATGGGCTTCCAGTGAATATTAATTGATTAGGCTTCAGCATTACCACTTAGGTTTTAAACTGGTGGGAAGAAGAAGAGATTTTAGTCAGTTGGGAGAAAACATCTCCATGCTTGCTCATGTTGGGTTGGGAACATCCATTAACCCTGAAAAGTCAAGCCTCAGGTTATCCCTAAAACCTAAGGAAGGACAAAGACCATGGAAACATGAGGGAGAAGTTAATGTTTCCCCTACTTAAGTTTCCTCAGGGTGAACTCCTTGATCCCTCCCTACAACGATGTACTGAAAATCTGTGTGTGGTTAACTTATTTTGACCACTCAAAAGCCAAATAGGGAATCTGGCTGCCAACAGCAGTGGGGTATCTTTGGATATAGCAGAGATCACAGGAGAGGGCAGAATTTATCTGCCTCACACAGAGTCTAAGAAGGCTCATTCTTCAAGGGCAAGTAGATTCCATTTGTGGAATACAGACTTCATAAAATTTGAACATTTATTAAACCTCAACAGGGGGTAAGGAATACAGAAATATCTGAACTGAGCCTCAGTCTTACAACCTATCTGTGGGGAGAAAACTAGTAAATGAAAGACTTGGTACTAGATAACCTCTCTGTAAAGTGAAGCAAGTTTTGTGGTGTTGTTGTCTTTGCCTCTTACTTGTATTTTGTAAATCTCTGTTTCCTGCCAGAGAATTTCCAAGTGCAACAACAAAAAATAAAAACAAAGGTCCAAGTATCCCCATATTTTCCAAGATGGAATGCTGTTTCTGTTAAAAAATTTTTCCAGCTGAGCACTATGGCCAGTATCTGAACAGGAAATTCTTATTTCCTGTGTGTTATTTTTTAATAAGTGTCTCTAGTATATTTGGAGTGATGTCTTGAAATACTGGAATAAGAGGTCAGTCATTAGCACATTTACAGATCCATGCAAAGTGGCTTGATGCTATGCTTTCCAGTATACATGTATAGGGAGGTGTGCATATATATCACTTTAAAGAGAAGAACCATTTGTCATGTGGTATTCGTAGAGCATTTAGGACAGTAGCTGCACCACAGTAAGTCCTATGTAAGTCTTGACTGCTGCTGCTTCTATGACTAGCATTACAACACCGTTAACTGTTGGAAAGACTAAGGTTTATGCTGTGACCAGGGGTCAGTTGGGCTGGTTTCATGAGATCTACCAACCCCTGGGCTTCTCACCTATAGTGACCCTTTGCCTCTTTGAGAAGACCATCTTTCTAGATCCACATTTTTGCCATTGGCTGACTCTTGGGAACTGTCAGAGTGCCAAGGGGAAGCTTGGGGATGTGGCAAGTGGGGGGGCCATCACTCTAAGGCAGTGCTTCTCAAATTATATAGAGTGAAAGAGAAGTGTTTTTTTTTTTTTTTTTAATTTGCAGTCTGTCATAGCCTGATATTTTGGAAGGGGCAATAAAAGTAACTAAAAATGGAATAAAAAAACCAATACACACAAAACCCAAGTCACATTTTTTTATTAGATTCAACAGACATAAACTCATCCTGCCAAATGGATTTCAACATTTTAAATGCTTTCTCTCGATTCTATGCTTGTCTCCTCTCTGAATGGCAACCAAGATTACAACAGTGGGCCCCATTTTGAATAGCAATATCTTAAAAGACAGTGAGAACCCCCAAAGGCCTGCCATTTTCCTGCTGGTCTCCTTTTGTGGAGCTCAGAGGGCTCTTACCACAGCAGAGGACACTACAGGTCCTCAGCCTCCAGCCTCAGCTTCACTGGAACGAAGCTGGTGCATACAAGGTGACCGAGAGGCCATCAGGGGAAGCTGGGTTCTGCTGGGTGCTGGCCATTGTGCCAGCAGAGGATTTATACACAGCTAAGCAGTGGGCTGTTTAATGCAGATGCACAGGTGTGGGAACAGTTTGTGATAGGCAGGTTTATGGCATAAAACACATTGTATGATATACTGTAATCAACTCTATAAACAACTTTAAAATTGTCTATACTTCATATTTCCAGCATTTGGTTTTGTTAATCATATGTCTTCCTGACAGCAATTAAATAACCTTGAGAGGAAATGTACACCTGCTGTCTCCCCTGGGGAAACTACATCTTTTTGGTGAATGACATAAGTTCTCTTTAAAGCTTAACTAAAGACAGAATTGAATTTGGAGATATGTCTCCTTTCTCTTCTGTTTTCTCTCTAGTTGAAATGGAGGGCTTGGTGTGATAGAGCTGGTTTTTTCTGGATCCCTAGTCTAAGATTCTACTTAAACCGGAACATTTCACTGAGGGGCTAATTAAAGACAAGAGCTAAATGAGGTTGAGACAAGTATGGCAGCGAGGAGGTCCCACATTCATCTCCTTGGCCTGCACCCCCACTCTTCCCAATCTCTCTACCCCAAGGCTCTCCATTCTGTCAGATTTCCTTCTGGGAACACCAGATTGATCCTGTTTTCCTTCAAACAAAAGAGAACAACATAACAAAGCATTTGCTTCGCTTGGGTCAGGTTCCACACAAAGTCCACTCATTAGGATTGATGAATTAAATGTCTCTCTTAATTGACAAAGGTTGGGCCAGGGGGGATCCTGGGGGCTCAGTGTGGGCTGGGCACCACTACAGCCTAAAGTGGCCAAGTCTAGATTCTGGATCAGTTGGGTGAGGCAGAGTTTGGGGAGTTAGTGCCCCAGAGGCATGTTCTCCAGCTGGCCTGGGGCAGTGAGTGGGATGGGTACTCTGGATGGGCGAGGAGCCGCCCCAGGCGCGACAACTACCAGGCTCCTCAGATTTAGGTCCACGGTTCCCCTTGTAACTCTTCCACCCCCACGAGTGGGCTGAACTCATCTAAACCATGGAGCCAGTAGGTAGTCCTGACCACAAGGTATCACAAAGCCTTCACCAACTGGCAAAGGCCTGTCTTGGAGCCAGAACTCTGAGGACCTGGGACCCCATCCCCATCGTCTTCTGCTGAGTTGATGAGTAGGGAACAGCTGTCCAGAAGAGGAACATGTGCCCTGGAGTCTTTCACTCACTCTTAGAATGGCTCCGTCAACTGTCTATTTGATAAGAAGAATGGCTTCAAACACAGTGTTTTGTCAGTGTGAAAACAATGCCAGACTATTTGACCTTGTTAACAGGGACCTGACCTGTTGATCTGATGGAGAATGAGAATGTCCTGATACTTATTGGAACTCTACAAATTTTCTTTCTTGGCTCTTCAGGGATAGCTCTGTGAGGGATGAAGGTAAATGACCTGTGGGGTTGGAAGTTTTCCTGTTACCGTAGATGATACTACAACTGTCAAGGCAAATTCAAGCCAGGGAGGTCACTAGATCACCGGTGGGAGATATGCACCACATCTACAAGGCATCCTGGGAGTATCAATGGGACAGGGCCTTGTCTGACATTGCAAGGGAATCTGAAATCATTTCAGAACTGGTTTAGACAGTAGGTTTGGGAGGCAACTATCTTCTCAATGTTGAACCCACTAAATATGGACTGGTTGTTCCCATCTTCCAAGAAAGCTTCTTGCTGGGGAGCCTGGGTGGCTCAGCGGGTTAAGCCTCTGCCTTCATTCGGGTCATGATCTCAGGGTCCTGGGATTGAGCCCCACATCGGGCTCTCTGCTCAGCAGGGAGCCTGCTTCCCCCTCTCTCTTTGCCTGCCTCTCTGCCTATTTGTGACCTGTCACATTAATTAATTAATTAATTAAAAAAAAAAAAAGAAAGCTTCTTTCTGCTGGGAAGTGGTTGAGCATCAATGGGGAGGCTATCTATGCATCTAAACCATGGAGGGTGCAATGGGAAAATAACATAGTATCTATGGTATACCTTAAAATGATCAGCTAAGTATGCCATTTTACTGAACTGGTCAAAAAATGGAGTCTTAATCCCCCATAACTATCTTGACTGCAAAGGTAGGGGTGCTGGGAATCCAAGAAGATAGAGGTGGTCTACAGATCTGGATAAAATTGTCCTCATTTCTCTGACCTCACCACCTGCTCTCCTAGTTGAGTTTGCTTAGACTGTGAAGCTGATTACAATTGAAGTTCAGGAGAAAAAGGACACTGCCTGGTGTTGGCTGCTTTGATTTTCTTTGTATAGTACCATCATTGTAATAAACTAACTTCTCTTCCCTACCCAGAGATGGCTTTTCCAACACATTTCAGTCAAAGGAACTGAGCGCATTATACCGAGTCTCAATGAACCAATGATCTGAGCACCTCTGTCTGATAGCATACCTCACTCTGGGAAGCAAAAGAGAGGACTGAACAATTAAGCTCTGAGTTCATCCATTCCTACCTTTGGAAATTATCTACAATGGGAACTTCCCTCAATTATCTGTTTGATAAACCTACTTGCTTACTCTAGGACTTTAGTTTGAGAATAAGTGAAGTCATCCTGTTGCCTATGAGAGGGGTTAGCAAGTTTGGCAAACTTAACCATATGCTATTTACTTAATGTCAATTATCAACCACCACCACCACCACCACCCCGCCAAGTGCAGGAGAGCCTAGAGGGGAAGGAAAAGGCTTCTGGGCTGCTAATGTTCAATCTTCAGAAGTTTCTGAAGAAAACTAGTAGCTCTGAATTTCAGTCTGTTTACAGGGATACTATTTTTAAAAATGGATGTGATTCTATTCTGCCTTTTAAAATATGATCAAATACATTTATATGTAAAAAAAATTATATATCTCCCTATCACCTCTCTCTCTCCTTTTTTTTTCCCTTGTAATTTTGAAATTGTTATTGTTGAAGAAACTGGGTGTTTGTTTTGGAGTTTCCAACAGTTTGGATTTATTGTATTACTCTGTCATTGTAAGCTCTAAATTGGCAGTTAGATCTAGAGGCTTGATAAGATTCAGGTTCAATTATTTTGTCAAGGGTATTTCTTATACAGTCTTTTGAACTTCTATTAAGAAGTGCATAATGTTTGATTTTCTCTCTTTGGTGATCTGAGCAGCCATTGGTGGTCATTGCTCAGATCCACTAATTCATTAGGAGGCCACAAAATGGTGATATCCTGAATCAATTGGTCTTTATTCATTTGTTAGCTGGAAAACTACTATAAATAGGAAATTCCCCTGACTCTCTGGTCACTCTGAGACCACGCATTTTTTGTTTGTTTGTTTGTTTGTTTTGTGTTTTAGGTGAATGAATTCATTCCCTAGCATCCTCTAGAGGGGAGTCTAAATTTTTGGTATCATACTGAACTTATGAGTTTGAATATACTTGATATGTTTCAACCCAATGCATTTATCAACCTCCTGATGCTCAACTGATGCTCAACTCTTTGATCAGTTGGATCCCCTTTAAGCTGGTAACCAAATCCTTTGGGCAGAACCCCAGTAGTTTTTCATAGCTTCCTTGCTTTCTGGCATGACAGGATATTCCAGACTCATTTAATGAACTTCCTGGAAGTTCATGAGGCCTGGAATCAGCCTGGAGTCAATCATCTTTCCTAGTGGCTTGGTTCCTTTGGTGGGGAATAGTATTTAGAGACACAATTAAGGTTCCAAGAGTGCCCACTGTCATTGGGTTAGCCATTGTTTACAGGCCTTTCAAGTGGACAGAACTAGAAAATGAGTCTTTTCTAAACATAAAACACTTTATGAATTAGAATTGCTACTGCAGATTTATTTGCAGAACGAGAGGGTTTTTACTTAATCTCATTGATCCTACATTTGTGTCTGCTCACATCCAAGCCAAAAGTCCCAGTTCCCAGTGACACCAATATAAAAACATTTTTGCTTTCTCTCACACTACAAACATAGTAGCTTCAGACCACCACCAATAGCCAAAACAACAACTAAATGATTAGTGAGTCAATAGTAAATCTGGGTGAATTACTGTACAATCTACCCGGGGGATAATGCTAAATTATAACTTAAAACTTAAAAGTAATAAGTAAAATGACTGACACATATGATTCCATGAAAACAAGTGTTTTACATATAATCTGCATGAGTTACAGCAAGCCCATTTTGCAGATGAGAAAACTGAGACTCAGAGAAATTAAATATCTTGCCAAAGTTTACAGTTAATAAATGGCAGAGATGGGATTTGAACATAAGGAAATTCCAACCCACTGCACACGGAGCCACCTAGATTTCCATTCATTCTAAGCACATTTAGAAAGTCAGAAAATAAACATTTTCCAGACCCCATTCATAATTGGGAAATAAAATCTTATTAATACTTCTAGGCCGATATTATTATTATTATTATTACTATTATTATTGGTTTGATACAGACTTCATGTTGAATTGTAAGAGAGCTTTAAAGGCACAGGAGTCTTGGGAAAGAGACTTCAGTGTATTTTAAGTATAAAACATTGATATAGTATGACATGAACATAGAAATTTATATCTCTTAGTTTTTATCCCTGTACTATGAAACATCATCTCAACCTTCAGAATCCTGCTTTAAATATAAGAAAATTGAAAGAAACTTTAGATCTTTTAGTTTATTATCAGCAAAGACAGTGGCCTGGCTAATTCTTTTATGGGAACTGTTCAAACTGCTTGTTGGGCTTATAAAGATAGAAGGTGCCAACTGATGCACAGTTTCACTTCTTGGTCAGTACTTGGTGTTTGTGCAAGCTAAGCAATCAGTTACAACCTTGATCCCTGTCCTTCCCAGCTTTTAATTTGTTCACATTTTAATTATTCATTTCTTTCTAGTACATCTCATGCCTAGCCAATAAGTACTGAATTTCTCTTTCTGTTTCTTCAAGAAAACTTTTAAAGCCAATTATGCTCTCTCTCTCTCTCTCAGTAGGGAGCATGGCTATTTCTAGGGGTTTCTGAGAGCACTGCCATTCATCTGCTCATTTCATAAAGATGTATGAAGCCATGATTAATATGCCAGGCATTGTTCTAGGTGTTGGAAATACAGAGAGGATAAGGTAGACATGTTTTTACTCTCAAGGAATTTACCTTTTTAGGAGGAGACAGAGGAAAAGCAATGAACAAATAAAAGCAAGATAATGTCAGAGAGAGAGACTTATTCTGTGAATTAATGTTAAATACAGTGATGTGGTAGGGACTGGGATGGGAACTTCCTCCATTTGGATGGTCAGAGAAGTCCCTAAGATTTTTTTTTAAGGTTTTATTTTTAAGTAATCTCTCCACCCAATGTGGGGCTTGAACTCATAATCCTGAGATCAAGAGTCGCTCCCTCTGCCGACTGAACCAGCCAGGCACCCTGTCCCTGTCTAAGATTTGATCTACATGAAGACTCAGGTAGAGAGATGTCAAGGCAGAAGGAACATGTCCAAAGGCCCTGAGGCAGGAATACATTTGGTGTGTTTGAAGATGAGGAAGAGCACAAGAGTTGGAGGGTAGTGAACTACACTGAACCATGTCTGAACCTCCAAGTATTTAAGAATTTGCTTGTTAGTTAATTTATACTCTACCTTGGTCCAAAAAGGATTTAAAATAGCTACTTGAATATTGCCATTCCTCAGAGCACCTATAGATTTTAGAAACATAAAAATGAATCCCTTAGCAGGTAAAGTCCAACAGATAGATCTGCAATGGATGTACAGACCATCAGTGCAAGATGTTTACTTTTTTTTTTTTTTTTAGCTCACACACCTTGAAATGTCATTTAAAAAATTATCTTTAAAGAAAATTGTTGCACTGAATTTAATTTCAGATCAACAGATCCATTAAATTCTCTAATTAATCATGGCACATGCTATTTACCAAACTCCTGTAAAAACAAATTTCTTTTGTACACACTACAAAGAAATGTTACATAAAATTAAGCACCAAGTAATGACTTTAATTTGCGGTTAGTTAATAATACACAGATGATCACGCGGCTGTAAAGGAAACCGCTTGGGATATTAACAGATATGCTGGCACAGAGGAATTAGAAACAGGCTGACTGTGAGCTCTGGGTGGGGGAATAAAGAAGATTCAAGAGTAAATGGATGTTAGATGTTTTGGCTTCCAGTAATGGGCAGAGACCCGCTGAAGGCCTTTGCCCAGAGAAGCCTGTCTAAATGACTTTTAGGTTTCTTCATGGATTTCTAAATTTATTTTTACCTCTTGCCCAGCAAAATGGTCTTAGAAAATTTAATGGAATTTTCATTTCACATGAGCTTGGCTGAATGGCCTTGACTAAAAAGTTCTTTTTTTTTTTTTTTTACCTTTTGGAGAAACCATAATTGTTTCAAGTTCTATGAGCCACTTTAGTAGACGAATTTCTTGGTGCTTAATGAGTCTAAGCTAAGATGCTCGGACTTTATGTTTTTGGAAATAAATATAAAATAGAGACAAGTTTTAATATCTAAAGTAAATCAACATTATATTTCTCTGAGGCTTATAGGTTACATAAGCAGTCATACAAACAGACACACAACAATGAAAATTCTCTATCTCATGTTGCAGCAGATGGGATGGAAAACCAACGGCCCAGAGGACTTGTGATGACAATTTGTCTCGATCTTCTAGAAAGAAGGAATGGAAAATTGTCAGGAGACTGAAAATGGCTCGCCTTCCTCTTGCAGAACAACTTTTCTAATATTTTCACGATGCCACTGCTCCTATCTGAAAGCCATTGGAAAGGGATTTGCACAATGAAAGATTCATGGCATCTACTCTCGAGAGAGGATCTCAGTGGCCTAAGAAGCAGAGACTCCTAAAGGTCACTCAGGGCTCCCACTTATTCACAGTGAGACTCTTACTTGTCCCTTCATCTGTCCCTGTGCCTCCTTTGTTTGGCATGTGAAATGGGTATCAAGGAACCATTTACTTTATGGTTGTGCTTCAGCTTTCTAAACAGGTGACAAACAGTCCCGTCATCTATGTTGGAGGTAATGTTGGTCCCACATTGCTTCTCTCAGGCGCCTGTGTCTGGCCCCTATTTCCCAAGGGCAGTGGGTCAAATCATTCTTACCATTCTTGCAGGTTATGGACTGCAAAGGAGGTGGTCTCTTTGACTTGATCCCGAATCTGGGCTCACCTTGGTCCTGGACAGGACCTTATTACCTTATTACCTTATTGCTTTGGGGCAATAAGGTAATGTAGTGACACAAACAGACACACACCCCATTATGAAACTAGTGATGAGCTGAAAATAAAAAGGAAGTTTAAAGAAGGGAAGCCTCAGAAAGGGATTGATCAACTCCAAGGCAGTATCCTGCTGTGCTCATGTTTTCTGCAGATATTGACTCTGCAAGATTAAACATGTGACTAAGCACTATGTCATTGTCCCCGTGAAAGAGACTTCCACGGGTCTTTTTCAGACCAAAGGCAGTGTAGAACAATAGAGGTGAGGGGGGCCCAGAGATACTGCTGGAGCTTTCCTCCCCTGCAGGGAGGAGCAGGTACTATGCGTGTGGTTGCCATTTATGTGTGTTTAACTTCCGCTCCATCACCAGTGATAGGAGCGTGGCATATCACACGCATGCGTAAATCTACACACACACACACACACACACACACATTAAGCTGGAAGAAGAAAAGGGTGTTAGCAAAGGATCTTTGTTCTTCTTCCTTTGACTTTGCAAAACCATCCCAGACCTCTCCAGAAGTAGTCTGGGACCTAGAAAGAAGTCTGTTCAGATGGCAGGAGAGCTGGAAATGGGGTGAGATTAGAAGAACATGTACTGAAGGTTCTGGAGCCTAGGCAATTCCAACAGCATGGACTACAAGTCAGAGAAAAAAAAGGAGTGATTTCTTTTAAAACGGGAAAGCACAGGTTCTGGAAACCGGGGTCCCTCACTGGGGGAGTCTTGGCTGTTTCAAACAGGATCAACTGGAAGCTGACCAAGAAACCAAGTGGTAATGCTTTGATGGGAAATATTTGTACAGCATGAGACATGTATTCTTTCACATAAACCTCTCAGAGCAGACCGTCTCGGGCTTGACTCCATGCTGATGGCGTGTTTATTGGTCCTGTAATTTGGATTTGGTACATGGTGGGTTGGATGGTGGGTCAGCAAATACTCACTCCTTCCTCTCTGAGGTACCGTCATGGGGGAGCGTACGTACTTCCCCACTCCACTGTTGTTCCCCATGGCCCCGTGACTTGTCTTGCCCCATGGACCATCAGCAGACACGACACCAGCAGAGATGGAAAATATGCTCATGCAGCTGGGCTTCTGCCGCAAGAAGAAAATACCAAGGCTCATCTGGTGGTCCAGAGAGGATGAAAAAAACATGTTGAGCTGATCTGGATCCAATCTGTGACTTGAAATCAAGGCCAGCTGAAGTGAGCCCAGATCAGCCAAATCCAAATGTTTGAGTGAAAATATGATGATGGTTCTTTCAAGCCACTGATATCAGGGGTAGTTAGAGGTACAGCAACACCGTTTTATCAGAACGGCTGACTGAACAAGGAAAAAGGGCAAGGAATGTGCCTTGTTACAGTGCTTACAGGGCACAGTGAATGAGCATAATGCTGAGGTCCCCAGTGGGGGTGAGTGCTCCGTGCAGGGCATGCCCTAGACGCTCAGGGGCACGATGCTCCTGCCAGACATGGGTCAAAGTCAGAATTTGGCTGCCGCTCCCTCTGGCCACACTGGAGCTGTAAAACTGCTCTTAGCAGGGAAGCATGGGAAGATGTCACCCCCGCAACCCCAAGAGTGGGTCCCCGAGGGACGACATCGTTCCATGCAGAAATCAGGAGAAACTGGGTGCTGATCTGTGCCATCGCTGCTCACAGTATAAACAGGGCTGTCTACTCAGCACTAATCCCAACCACAGGAAAAACACATTTCTCTTTTTTTAAGAGAAAGATGGGAGAAGGGCATTTTTAGTGCAGGTTGTGGTTCTTTATGACACAAACTGCTCAGCCCAAGGGAATGGAAATGGATGAAGCATATATAGTCAGATAATGAATGGAGTTTGGGTGAAAAACTGTAAAAGAAACTGCTTGATTTTATTTTTCTATCCATAATGATGTTTGTTTTTACAGTGGTCAGTGGTGCTGTTCTGACATTGAGCATTTGCGGAAAGAGAGCAGTCAGCCCTCTGTGATACTGAAGTGGGTATAATAAGATTTAGTATTATTAATTTATTTGCAAAATAAAATTTCAATTAGATACTAATTGCATGAATTTCTAGGACCACCATTTATTAGACAAGGGAAGTCAAACTACTACATTTGCTGGTCCCCTGGTAGAACTAAGGAGACATTACTTTCATCCTCAAGGAGAGTATGTGGCCGGATTATTAATGGAGAGGGTAGAGAAGACAGATTGAGTGGCAGACAATCCTGTCTGTCCCAGCTTGTCACTTGCAGACATACACCAGGTAGTTGCACCTCCCTGGGCTTCCTGACTGCTGTGCTGGAAAAGGTCCCAGATGTACTGTGAATGAGGCCTGGGGTAACTGAGGTCCCGAGCTGCTCATCAGTCCAGACCTCAGCAAGAGCAACCTGGGGGCTCTGTTGGGCAGGCCCCATATTCCCTACTGATGGCTAAAACCATGAATTTCTCTGTGATGCACCGAGCACTGCCAAGAAGGTGCCCTTTGCTACCTACCGCAGCTCTCTGCCACAGAGCTCAGTGCTGCCTACTGTGGGCAAAAGGGCGGCAGAGATGCCAGAGGCTTCCTTTTGCAGCAGCCCATAGAACAGGAGGGACTCCCGCAAGGCAAAGTGCAGAAGGTAGCCCTGCCTATCTTTCTTCACGTATATATCCTGGTTACTTAGGTGCATTTGCACAGGTCTGCCCTTTTAGTGGAGTTCACACAGGGGGCCGGGCAAGGGCTTAAGCGCTGTGTGCACATTCTGCACGTTCAAGCCCCCTGCTCTTCAAATACTTGGAACGGAGAAGTTTGACTGGATTTGAAATTCATTTCCGTTATCACAAGAAATTTCAACGTCTATGTCAGTCAAAGAAAATAAAAAAAGAAGAACTCTTAGATTCCTTAAAGATAATTTCTACTGTTGTAAATTTTTGAATGGCTGTAAAAAATGGCTTTAAATTTTTTATCACCTACTTGTGTGAGCAAAGTTTCTCATCAATGGTGACTATCAAGAATTTGAAGAGATCATTAAAAAGACTTGATCAGGACTTGCTTGTAGCCATTTCAGACATAAAACTTGGTATAAAACAGTTATGTGCATGGAAGCAAGCTCAACTTTCTTATTAACATTTTGGAAAAGATTTTATTTTGAGATTTTATATGAATTTAATATTTAATATCCATCTTGAATGCCCTGTATTTTATTTTTATTATCATAGTAATAAAATACTTTTAAAAATGTAATCAGTGTTTTCACCTAGCCTGTACTGGTGTCCTCAAGTCCCCCCCAGTTCATTCTAGCACAGTGTACAAATATTATATCATGTCTTAGCTTCAAGTAAAGGTCAGAACACTTGGGTGTTAATGCTCATTTGCTGCTTTCTTTGACCAAATCACTTGAGCAACTTAGGCCTCATTTCCCCTATCTGTAAAAGGACTGGATTGGATGAAATTATTTCCAAGGTTTCCTCCAATTGCCAATTGCTGAGTTATTTTTAATGATCTGTCTACTTGTAGGGTCATGTCTAGGCTCTCTTTCTCATTAGGATACATCTTAGTAATTGGTCAGTGGTTTTTCAATTACTTTAATACCAAATGGTCTTGCTACAAACCAAAGGAATTTGTGTGCATTACACAGATAATGGAATTAGGTATTAGTTTGTGACCAAAACATTTATTAGAAAGGAAAATTGAGCCAATGCCTTGACTCCAAAGAACTCAAGGTGCTATACTAATGCCACAAGCCTATTTGTTCGAGTTAAAATTTCTGCAAGCATCTGCCTTGTTTCTTTAAGTTTAGGAACACAGCACAATTTGAAGGAAGCCATAATATGATATGACATGGCATGATATGACATGATGTGCTGTGATAGGGTGCAAGCTCCGTTTGTGTTCAGAAGGTACTGCTGATATGGACTGTGCCCATGTCAATCACTTTTACATCCCAATAATACTGCCCATTTACTTCTAAGCCATCTCTTTCCACCTTTGGAAACAACTCTTTCAGATTGAGAGTGAGGCTGAGGATCTGAAAGACAGTCACTAGTTGTTAGTCAACTTGCTCTGAGCTAGAATTCTACCTTATTCACTTTCTCCTCCCCAGTCCCCTGCCCCTTGATGAGCAGACACAGATAATAATAATAATAATAATAGTAATAGTAATAATAATAATAATAAAACAAATGAGCCAGATACATTCAGCATTCAAAGCCAGATAAAAACCCTACTGTAGACCTTAAAATTCACATAGTTTAGGAAGAGGTCTGGAAAAGTACATTGCTGGACATCAGAAAAATTTGAAGCATGGAAGCATCCATTTCAAAGGAAAGGACTCAAAGAATAATTGAGCATGTGTGGTATGATCACACATGGACAGCTTTGCACAGACCATTGACTATGTCAGTGCATGACCTTAAATGCTCATAGGCACTCCTAGAATTAGAAATACGTGCAGCCTGGAGAAGTCTGAGTAAGAGAGAAAGTAGTAGGCATGTCTCATGATGCCTTATACTCCCTTCTGAGCTATGTATCCAGTCTTTCAGGGAAGATTGAACATCAAAAGCTATGTGAAGAAATGATCTAACATTGTCAGCTCATTTGTTCTGTGGATTAGTGTCAGCATCACACAGAACAGGCACTCCACGGTGGAAGCAGGAGTTCAGGGTTTGGTCTTTGGGTGAAGAAGATAAAGCAAAAGTTAGGAATTAGTGAGGCCTTAAAAACAATGGGGACTCTTGGGTTCCAGCAAGAACTCAAGTTGCATAAATGGAGCATTTAGTAAAGATGAAAGACACCATAGAACACTGTAAAATTCAAGAGCCTATATTGTAAACCTCTAGGAAGGAAATCCCATTTATTAAGCACATATGTAGGGCTCTGTGGTACGTGCTTTCACATCCTTTGAGCGAACTGTTACAATAGTACCATTCCCGTTCTAATAGGTGAGGAAATAGGACTAATGGAAAGGTTACAACATTTGTTACAAAATTTATTGTTGACTGTAGACATACCCATGATGGGTGGGTCTGTTTCTTGGCCTAATTGAGGGGATATTCTCGAACATCATAGTATCTTCTGTATTGGCTCCATGGCATACCGCCGTTACAGCCATGTTCCTTAAAATCTTGAGGATTTTCATCTTAGTATTTCTGATCTAAATTCAGTCACCCAAGTATGAGGCACTTTAAATGTTTCCCGGGCATTTATTTGAAAGGGAAACATTTCTTAATGAGTTCTACCAGAAAGCCAAGAGCAATTCTCTATAGGGTTTGGGGTACCTCAGTGATGGGCATATATCCTCTGGGTTCCGAAGCTGCCAAGGGGGCCACACTGTTACAATACTTTCTCCTTCCACTTTTTTGGCTGCATACTCCTTGATTGACTCTTCATGTGATGATTTGGGGATATTTATTGTAGGAGGAGTCAAAAGATAATTCAGTCTTTCCTCTAACAAGATTGATCAGAATTTCAATGTGTATTAATGATAGGTTAGAAAAGTTACTTTCAGCTTCAAAACTTACTACTACAAATGGTCTACCTGTGAATTTCTACTGTAATTACATTCCAAGAACAGGTAATGCTCCAGAGAGAAAGTAAGGTCCTGAAAATGAGCCTTCTAGTACATAATGTGGCCAGAGCTAACCAGAAGCAGAGTCATAGCATAGCTGGAGAAGCTGGAAATTCAAGGTCTTTTCCAAGGCACAGGTGCCGCCTGCAGGAGAAAGCCTTCTCTTGAGCTAGGAGACAAAGACCTTGCCTCAGCCTGGGGGCCTCACTGCCCTTGCCTGTGGTGGTCCTGGGGCTGCTGGTGGGGCTGGCACGCTGGGCACAATCTCTCCGTCCTCCTGGTCCTTAACGACAACTTCTTCTGTTGGGCCACCTTGAGCCTCCTGGCCCAGCTTTGCCTTCAACAAGAAGTAACTGAACCAAGCACTGCTCATTACCACCTTTGACCTGGTTTTTATGGCCACCTGGCATCCCGACCTCTGTTCACGGGTCAGTCCTGATGAGGAAGAGGGAGGGGAGGACTTGGAGTTGGAAGGTGGGGAGGGGGACTTCCCGGCTTGGTTAAGTCTCTAAAAGCTGTGGCCTGCAGTTAGAAACACCTCCCAAGCACAAAACTGCAGAGGAGTTTACATATATGGCATTGCCATAAAAGGCTGAAGCAAAGAGTCCCTTTCTAAAACCATCAATAATAAACACATTTTGATCAATCATGCTGGAGGAAAGACTGAATTACCTGTCTATCCTTTTTCTAGGAAGCACTATAAAATCATTATTATAAAGAGGCAATCAAAGAGTATGAAGGCAAGAAATGTAGGGAAACCAGCATTACAGAACTGTATCAGTTCTAATAAACTAATAAAAATGTTTTTCTGTTTTTCAGTTATTTTTCTGGATTTTTTGGAAATTTGTGGTATTTGTCAGTGTTATAAAATTTCTGATTTGTTGCAATTTCTTTACCTATTCAAATTAATTTTTCCTATCATACCTGGTTTTACATTCATCTTTTAAAATTCTTTTTCTTAAAGAAGGCTCCATAATTTGAAGCTTCAGGTGCCACCAACTGAGATCGGTCCCTTCTGTTCACTTCTATTAGGACACAGAAGGGATGCCCAGCATCCCTGTGTCCTCAAGGCTGGTGTCTCTGACAATAAGGATATTAAGTGCCTGGTAGGGATTCATAGAAAGGACATGGATCAGAGTGGGATTTGAGTTCTATTTCTGGATTAAGCCTTGTTCTAATTATATGCCCCTGGGGGTGACATTGTAGTGCCCTGTGACCATATTTTCCCACCAGTATTGTGTGCTAAATAAGGGCCTCCTTGCTCCTAGGGATGTCCTGTATCTAGTACTACATATAGTAACAGTATTACCTAGTATTACATATAGATGGTAAAACCTATGTAGAAGGCATCCAATGAAAAGGAAAAAACTATTGCTATCATGCTTTTTCCTCCAGTGAGCAGCAAACTGAGCTTACATGTAGCGTCTTGGTGAAGCTTTCCATCTAAGGATGCTTTTCCCACAGTTGAAAACTGTCACATGTCTTTTTCCAAATTTCCCCAAGTGGAGTTAGTGGTGGTGGTGACTTTCCTTTTTTTTCCTTTTCCTTTTGTTATATATGGAAGAAGTAGAAACACTCATTTCTTCCGTTTCTACTTCTCGATCTTTTTACCTTACTCAACCCATCTTCTGCGTCCTCATTAGCTTCCCACCCAGTCAATATCCCAGATAATGATGGCTGTCCATTACCCTCTTCCAGCTCTTCCAGAGACCTGTGAAACATCCTAGAATCGAGCTGATATTCCCCTCCCCCAGACAGAGCAAGAGATGAGGGGAGCCGGACAGAGGGCGACCTTGTTCATGTTTGGGGAGGTCTGCTAACAAACTAGTCCACAGTGCTTTGTGCTCCCTGCTGGTCACCCAGTGGGATCACCTGCACCCCTCTAGTTCCTGAAGAAGAAACCCTTGACCTGTATTCTCTTCCTTGTCACATCCTTACCCCACCCCAAGCTACTTTGGGCTTCTGAAATGTGCAGAACATGAGCAAATGAAAACAGGGGAATAATCCATAAGGTCAGTGGCTAATCAACCACACTTAAATATCTAAGAAAGGAGAATAACACCCTTTAAGGTGTCATCAGCCAATGAGAAGAGAAATGAGTTGGTCCTGTTTGGAATTTTTCTGTGTCTCTATAAATTTGTTTCTTAAGGTAAATCACCAGTCTGTCTAGCCACATTTGTTAACAATGCGTGTAACTCTTAACGGCATCTCAAAAGCATACTTATTCTCAATTTCGCTTCTCATTCGTTTTTATGATGCTAGAGAAATTCAGATTATATAGGCTTTCTTTGTGTTGAGATGGTAATTTTATATCACTGTAGATTAATAGCGTTTTTAGTGATATTTGGTATCACTCATTTGTCTCCTGTGGTCGTAAAGATATATATTTTTTCTAATTTGGCTTTGCCAACAAATAAAAAATAAGAGTCTTTTTCTGTTGAATGAGCGAAAAAATCATTCTGATCATGAAGAATTATTCCCTTTTAACATACCCACAATCCGCCGTCTAATTGTTTTTGTTATTGTGGCAATACAGTGTCTACAAGAATGTGTGTGCGTGCCTGTGTGCATGCATACAGTTCGACCTGCAGAAGAATCTCTCCTGGTTGCTACTTGACCTTGACTTTGAGACTTTGAGTTCTGATTACTGAGCCTCCAGCTTCTCTGTTGAGAGCCTGTTCGTCCAGGCACCTCCGCTTAGGAAGACAGAAACCTCCTGTTTCTTCCCCTTCCCTTCCCTTCGCCTCGGAGTTTTGCAGAGACCTTTACTTTGTGAGCATCTTGATGTGTCTGGAATTCTATTCTGAGAACTGGTCCTGCAGTGCTCACTTGGAGCAAGTACCCATTCCAGGGACGGTTATTATGGAGTAGAAAGGCAGTCAGACTCGTTTTAGCTATCAGCTTTTAAGAGCTTCCTCCATCTGCTAAAATGTGCACTGCAAAGTTGCACATAAAATGCTGATTAGTACCTCCGTGCAGATTCATATAATGATCCACTCTCTCTTGGTTTACATCACACTCTCCTAACTACCTATTCACCTGTTCTATTGGAAAATTTTAATCATCTCTCTGACATTAGCTTGGCAATTTCAGCGGCCACTTCACAATCTTTCAAAGTCTTTCTGCTCCATTTCATTCCTATTTCTTTTCTGCTTGTGTTAATTATTTTTGCAGCCAGCATACGTGTTTGTCAATAATGCATTACATTTTCCATGTGTCAGTTCCTCAGCCCATCAAAGAACCCTGCTTTTTACATTCGGAATCTATTTTCGCCTTTCCCTACTCAGCTCATTTTGCTCTGGGCCTGCCTCTACTCCTCATTCCAAATCCACTGGAAGTTGCCTGAAACTTGGCACTTGCAAAGCAGTTCCCGGTTTAATTGGGTCTGAGGCTCCAAGGAGCTTTAGGTTGGAGCCTGCAGTGGGCTGCAAGGTGTCTCAGAGCCCTTCGACTTCTTTGGGACCTGAGATAATTTCAGAGCCCTCACTTTCTGGGATGCCCACTTCTGGAATGTGCACAAGACAGTTCTCCCATCTTGAATCAAGGACCAGGACCTAAATCCTTCAGTAAGCTTGAGAATCATGAAAACCAGTCCTGACTCTAGTGGCTCCATTTCCAATGTGATGACTTTGCTTACTGAAAAAAAAAAAAAAACCTTCTCTCTAGAAAAGAAATTTTTAAATTTGTGTTTAGTTGACACCCACTGTTCCATTAGTTTCCAATGTAACAATGTAATAATTCAAACTCTCTATATGTTACGCTATGCTCACAAGTGTAGCTCCTATCTGTCACCACACAACCCTATTAAAATATCATTGGTTGTATTCCCTATGCCCTGCCTTTCATCCCTGTGACTTAGTCATTCCATAACCGGAAGCCTGTAGCTCCCACTTCCCTTCACCCCTCTGCCCATCCCCTCAGCCTCTTTCCTCTGGCAACCATCAGTTTGTTCTCTGTGTTTATAGGTCTGATTCTGCTGAAAAAACTTTCTCTTACGGCCACTCAAAAAAACACCTAGCATAGTGCCAGGCGCGTACCAAAGCTCTGTAAATACTTATACAATCGAACGTGTTATGAAAGGCTTCAGACCCAGAGGCTGTCATTTTGGGGGATGTGGATGGGAGGCATGTTGCTCCTTTAAAAAAAGTCAGTACCATTCTCCCCTCTGTCCTAGCGTAACCTATTCTTGGGGATTTTCCAGTGGTTATCATTTCCTTTTTCATGATTACTATCACAGCTACCTACAAGCCATCCTAATCCCAAGACTCTTTTGTCATTGCTTCTGAGAATTGACTGGCTGGTTCCCTCTCACAGGCCAAGGAAGCGCCATTTGCAGAAAACTCCCTGCTTCTCAGAATGAATGCCCTTTTGGTGAAGGGCATATGAAGGGAAGTTTCTTTTCTTGCTTTGCTTTTGTTTCAGATTCCTCTGGGGGTTACACATATCCTGTTCGAATTCCCCGGTTCCTTGGGGAAGCACTCAGCCTGTGACGGGAAGAGAAGGGACGTGGGCCCCAAGCCCTGTGGACCGGGAGGGAACGGAGGCTCCTCTGGGGCTGGGCTGCCACTTTGTTTCCTCCTCTGCCCAAGTACGTCACTCGTGTGCACGGGAAACTTCCAAGTGCCACACACTGACCCTTGGTAAGATTCCATTTCTTACTTCCCATCACTATGACCTTCAGTTGCCAGCTCCTTCTGATATTTTTAACTGCCCTCTATCACCTGGGAGCCCTCTGTCTCCACGCTGCAGGAGAATGCTGGAAATGGCCGGGCCAAGGGAACACCAGGGTGGGGAGATGGCAATGCGCCGAGGGGTAGGAACAGAAGCTCAGACAGTGGAACAATTAGGTCCCGTGTGCTTCAGAATTTGAGGTTATCAGACATTTCTTGTATTGTTAGCTCTTTTTCAATAATCACAAGTGATCATTTTCTGCTAATCGTCCCACAGGGAATAAAACTGCATTTCAAATATTTTCTGTTTTCTGTTAGGCAGTCTTGTGGATAAGCAGAGGCACTGACAGAGGTTGACTAAGACAAGGACAGAAAAGTCATATTTCATTCACTGTTCAGATAATCACTTGGTTGTGACCGATCATGTAGAAATAGTTGCCTTCTCTCCAGTAGGTAGCCTCTCTCTCTAGATCTTTCTGGAAATACCTTTCTTGAATTTAAAGACCGCCTCTAGATATGACTTTCCAGGACAGAAGACCTCTGATGGAGTCTTTCATTCACACTAATAAGAAGGTGAAACGTGGCACCACCTCTTGCCTCAGTGATCTTGTATTAAGTGGACACAGGATGGACGACGTGCAGCTTACCTTTTCCACTTCATGGCGAGCTCTGATATCTGAGTCTGGCAAAGACATTGCCTTCCTTGGCTGCTCCCTGCTTTGCCTGGCTAAATAAAAATGAATTGTTAGTTTTATTTGGTTTACTAACTCCATGGGTTAGGATAATCTAATAATTAGGATAATTTTGTGAGACGAAATGTGGACAAATTCTCTGTACTTCTTTATGGGCAATATCTACAGTTAATCATGCTTTGAGAAAACATTTCCTTAGAACAGTCATTAGAAAGGGTTTTGTTAAGAAAAGTTCAGAGTTGGGGTGGGGGAGGGGTCCTTATATCACACCCTCTGCTGGGTTAAAAAAAAATAAGGCTTCCATAAAATCCAGTTAACTCTAGCCAGTGATAATCTACCCCCAGTTTCCACATGTGTCAAATTGGGATTATGAAATTACCTGTCTCATGGGTTTCTTGGGACTACTTCATGTAACTTTTGGAAGTACCTGGTACATAGTAAGTATTCTATAAATGTTAGCAATCATTATTATCAACTAATAAAATTCCTAGTTGCTCTCACAACCTATGACCCATTAGGGAGAGGTTGCAAAGTAACAGGCCACAAACAGGTTGCAGTCGTGAACAGAGCTGCAGAAACTTTTTAGCTGCTGCATTTTACAAGTGAGAGATTTTGCACACATACCAAAAAAAAAAAAAAAAGCTATTTCCAGTTTTGTTTTGCAATGAGAGGACCCAGGGTGTCCCCACTGTGTCCTGCTGGGCTCCAGGCAAGGCCACTTGGCCCATGGAGCATTTGCATTTCCCTCTCCTGTCTTAGACCCTACCGGGCACTTTGAAATAGACGCCGATATTTTGCTTTACACGAAGCATAAGACATGTGGTTTGGCGACATTACCCACATTTCTGAGTCGAGGAAACTAATAAAAGGGAAGGTTGAGTGACCTAAAAAAAAGGGTGCACATTGAGTCTCTGGGGACCGGGACTCAAACCCAGACCCCCTTCTTCTGCAGTGTCATGTTGCTTCCCCAACCTGGTGCACAAACTCCTTCCCGAGTTTTCTGCAGAAACAGCTTGTCCTCTGTCAGTTCACCAATTGCTGTGGCAACACGATGTGCCAGCGTCGAATGGTGAGTTAAAATGTGACCTAAGGTGTCCGAGGAATGTCCTCTCCACTCTGCTAATAAACAGGCCGTCTCTAAATATTTGCATGGAGTCTGGCCCCCAAGATAATTCCGTGTCCGTGTGGCTCTGTTTCACCTCTACTTATTTCCATTACCTTGCATATTAGCTATGTCAAGTTGATGGGCCTGCTGTTCCCCAGGGTGGCTATTATAAATATGGTGTTACAGTGGAACGTTTCCAGTCTTCTGGAACCTCATTTGGACTAAGCAAGTTCTCTGTAATGATCATTAATGATGTATTGCTTGCATATAAATGTTGGATATTAATCTTTTGTTTACTTTCTCTGTGCCATCAGACTTTTTAGAGGTTCTTTGTAACATGCTCTTAATTGATGATGAGCAGTAGTTTCTGCATTTGGGAAAGAGTGATTTTTTTTTCAGTTGACAATGCACTGTGGCCGGTGAAGGCTTAATCTCAGAGCCCTGGCTGATAGACCCACTTCGTTTGGCAGATACGGCTGCCCAGAGCTCTTGGAGTTCACATATAACTAGCGGCAAGGTGTAAAACCTCACTGAGCCAAGACTCCATTGGCTCATATGTTTCATGAGTTGGAAACAGGAACCTGTAGACTCCAGGAAGTCCCTGCACAATGCTGGGATGTGCCCAGTCATCAATTCTGGAAGGGAGGACATGGTGGGTGCTGGATACATTCTGTTCCTTTCTCACAGGACCTGAATTGGCCCCATGCCGTAGTGGGTCTGAGGGCTTCATCTGGTTTGGATCCTTTGATAAATCCCCTTTTGCCAAGACCCAGAAGACAGGTGCTGAGTTAAATCTAAAAGGGTCTCCCGTGACTTGGGACGGACTCTTCTTTCTGTATTGAATTAGACTGGAAGAAACACCTGCAGTTTGGTTTAATTTGACTTCATACTAGGGTATTGCCCAGGAATAGACTGGCATATGTGCAGGAAATGATGAGGCATGAATGTTCTTTATGGCATGAGGTTACTCAGTAAGACAGGGGCTCAGGAGTAAGACAGACCTGTATTTGAAACCCCATTCTGTCACTTACTACCTGTGTAACTTTAAGAAAGTTTCTTTTTTGTGTGTGGCTGTTGTAGATTGCGTGATTTCCCCCCCGGGGTTACTGAGATATAATTAACATATAACTGTATATAAGTTTAATGTGTATTTAAGGTTTATTAAACCCTATTTAAGCCTTGTTTTTCTTTTTGTTTAGTGGAAAGACTAATGGTATTCACTTGATGGGGTTGTTATGAGTTAAATGACAGTGTATATATATATATATATACATATATGAATCATAGCCCAAAATCTAGTATAAAGCAAGTGCTCAGTACAAGGTACAAAGCTATAATAGTAATTTTTTTTTATTACATGTCATTATTATTGTTTTTTGTGATGACATTGATGCCGGCCTTAGCTGTAGAGTGCTCTCCTGATGTTACTCAACCTGGAAGAGAAAGGCTATTTGCTGGGCTGTCACCATGTATATATCCCTGTTCCGCCTGTCTCTGTTATCAGAAGTTAAATGTGACAGAGGTAAAGGAGATCTTGCTGGGGTTAGTTATGAGCAGGATGAGGAAATGGCCCTGTGCCCAAACTGCAAATTCACCGCAAGTCTTCTATGATAAGGAATGCACGTTGAAACCTGTTAGATGCAGACATGCTTATGACGTGTGGACTCACGTCTGAGGAAGGTGTGAAGGATCTCGTGGGATAAATGACATGGAGGACACTGAGGCAGGCATGTCATGGTCAGGGGTCATGTGGAAGTGGGTAAGTCCCATGGTTGCTCGATACCAGTAACAGAGGTCATGGGGGGGACGTGTAATCTCCTCTGTCCTTTACATTTTCATCATCCCTCACTTGAACTTTGTGAAAAGCTAACACCTGTTCCCTGCCATTATCCTTTTCCTGCTCAAGGTCATTCTTCCACACTGCTGGCGGAATAATCTTTCTAGAGCACAACTCCAATTATGCCCTCTCTGTCCTATGGTCTTTGCTAGGGCCCAGTGTTTACCCACGTAAATCTAGTGGCCAGAACTAACAGCTAAACCCCTTAGGCCTATGCATACTATTGCCAATCCCTTAAGCCCCGAATCCAGGAGGAGTTGGTTGTCCCATGCTAGAGGACAGTACTGGGAAAAAGCTGGAAAACTCAAAGCGGGCTTATCACCACTCCCTCTGAGCATTCACCACCCAGTGGGCTGCAGTGGAGAGAGATGAAAGGAAGACACACATGTGTTTCCCATCTTGCCTGGAGATTAAGTGTTTTCACAATCAAGGAGTTGTGTGTGGTTTCATATGCCCCAAAACTTGTTCGATCCCCAAAGCTGAGTCTGGAATCCTCCTGAAGCATCGCTAGAGAGGACTGGGGACTTCCCTTTTTCAATCGATTCCATTTTCCCTTTGGAAATAAATATTTGTCTTACTGCCTGGGTGCCCATAAAGTACCAGCCTTCTACTTTTCTTTAAGTACACACTTGTATTATCTGTTTGGAAGGCCATGTGAGTCTTAGGGAAGTTTCCATTACATATGGCTTTTTTCATGTTTTCTGAATAGTCACTTACAGTGTCTAAATAGAAGTTGAGGCCACTCATCTTCAGATTTCTTTAAGAAAAACTGAGTTTTTCCTTGACAGGTAAGGCAATGAGTCCTTCAGATCCCGGAGGACTTGCCTTAAAGGCAAGCAAGGTCACTTTGGCAGAGGTAGAATGTATAACACCTCCTGGTCTTGTGCCATTGTTCTCAATCTCCTACTACCCACATCAGCAACCTGGAGAACTCTGCCTCTCTCTCTTGGGGATTTAGATTTCCTGGAGGACTGGCCCCATGGTGATCATGTCACAGTCTGCCTCAGGCCCTTTGACTTTGCTCCTGACTGGGCCGCCAGTATCTGACATGTTCCCATTTTAATACTCAAAACTAAGAAAGAAGCATTCTATCTAGCCCTTCCTCAACATTGATCTCACAAAAAGTAAAGACTGGGAAAGCTTTTTATTTATTTATTTGTTTATTTATTTATTTATTTAAAAGAAATCTCTGGTAGTCTCAGATTTACCTGCCTGACACTAATCAGAAAGCCCCTGGTCTCTGATTTTCCATTGAGCCCAAAGCACGTTGGCTTCTGGCACATGCCAAAGACTCTGGGGAACGTGAACGTCCTCTAGCAGCATTGACTATTCTAGTACTATTCTAGTATTTGTCAAAAAGCCTTATTTACACCAATTTACTTATAAAAATATTTTGTTTCAAACATCAGATGCCGAGCATTTCATGAACATCAGGGAGTATAGCTACCTATTTTTCTCCTTGTCAGAGAAGAGAACTCATGAGCGCGAAAATGTTCCTTAAAGATTTGCTGGAATTGAGAGAACCTGCTGGTCCTCCGGGCAAGCCTTCCATGTATAAAATCATTGGTTTGTAAGTCTTATCAATTGAGACTCTAGCAAAATGACTGGCTTCCCAGATTATTAACCTTTGTCCCCAATCAGCTTTCTTAAATACCGGACTACTTCGCCCTCCTCACCCCTGTTTGTCACCAGGGATATGACCTGAGAAATGCCTGTCATAAGAGCCTGTACTCAGCAGCACTTTTCTTCTGAAGTTAACAGTGTGAAAAACAAAAATAGAAGTTAGTGATTTCCTACAGTCCCAAACTGCTTTGTTCTTCCAACAGAAATGCTGCAGCATATTGCTGCAAAATGTGGACTGGGACCCTTGGGTATTTTACAACAAGTGAACAATGGCTGAGTCATTTAATTTAAGAAACACAGCTAGCTAAGCACTCATTTATTTGTTCAAAAAATTCAGTGGGCTTTTATCATGCTTGTACAAGATCCAGTTTTCTGAAGACTGTAAATCCATAAATACCCTTTGACATGATGGGCCATTACGGCTCTTAAAGACTCATTGCCGTCTGTTGGATCAAACTCATGGTTCATGTTGAAGCCTGGGAAGATTTATATGTCAACCATTCCAAATCATATCTCTACTTAAAACTCACTATCTTGAGAACAAACAGTAAACTATTTTTGCCTGCTGGTATGAAGCATTATTCCCAGCCAAAAGAGTCTTAGAGACATTTCAAATTTTGAGGCTCACATCTGTACACACCTGCAACCAAATATCTTTCCCTTTTCTTCTCCCTGGGGGATGGAAGTCAGCTTGGTAGATAAGTCTCAGAGTCTCAGACCTAACACTTAACTCCAACTTGACCTGAGCCACATAAATCACTTAATCTTTTAGAGACATGAGTGTTGGAATGAAGAGTTGAATTTCTTACCAAAGGTCATTTATTAAGTTTCTGCTCATGACCAGGAGGAGAAGCAGGGCAGTGCGGCCTCATTAAAAGATTCAGAAGAAACCTTCAAGAAGCCGGGAGTAGTAAGCAATGCCATGCGGGAGTAAAGATTAAAGAGAATGAGAACTCTGAAAAGAATCTTGGGTTCCAACCTCTCCCTCACTCCTCCAACCCAGCAAGGCATTTGGTCTTGTTCGCTTTACCTCTGTGGTGTTTCTCTGGCCCAGCCCCCACTCTCCATTTCTTCTGCGATAGCCTTAGCTCAGGCCATCAGCACCTCTCCCTGGACTCTTGGTTTCTTTTTGTCCACATTGCAGAAGGCATTGCGTTGTAATTCGTGGAACTAATCATACGGCAAATCTTCCACAACTGGAAGGTGCTTCTACTCTCCTAATTGCCCCACTTCCTACCATTCCCTGAGAACATCTTGGCTCATTCCTATCCCTCTGCCTAGAATATTCTGTCACATCTCTGCTCTCATTATTTGAAATCCTAGACTCCTGTGAAGCCCCCTTATTCCACCTGATGAAAATACATAGCTCCTGCCTCATTTGCCATGTCCTCAAAGCACTGTCTTTATAAACTCAATATGATGTATTTGTAAACTCAGAATGATTTCTTGTCTTGTTCTGTGTATTCATCTGTGTACATCTGCTTTGCCCAAAGATTATAAGCTCGGTGAAGGCAGAGTTCATATCACCCAATATCTAGCACAGGGCCCCATATGTAGATACGCTCAGCAAACATGCACTGACTAAATGAGTATATGTACACAGGTAACTAGACTTGGCAATTGGTGTTTGAAATAAGAGAGTTAATGGAGTCATCGAAATAGAACTCAGAGTTGAAGACAGTAAGGTGAGAGGAAGGTTGGTGAGAAAACAAGTCTTTTGCAAGATATTATAAAAATATCATATGCATGTATAGGGTTTTTATTTATGGAGGTTGATCTCATGTCCTGCTGGCTTATCTCTTCCTATTTCTCTTCTGTCTGTAGCCTAAAGAAAGTCTCTTTCTTATCATTCTCCTATCCAGCACTGTAAAATCAACCATATACAGCAAGGTCCCTGCTGATCTCAAAGCCTTAGAAATCTCAGATTTGTTGAGTTAATAGGATTGGCATCGAAATATTTTTGTAGTCCGGTTTCATTTCTGCTCCACCCAACATTCCTGCTGGTGCATTCTGACATACCAGCTGTTTCCTCAATCCTCTTTGTCTTCAGAGAATTTTGGAATTATCTTGAAGTCAATACAAGTCTTACTTCATTTTCTTCTCATTTTTCCTTTTTCTTATTTCCCCTGCAAATTAACTTGCATTTTATTCTTCCCCCTTAAAAAAAATGGAATGCCAGCGTCCAATGTCATTTACATTCACTCAGACCCTGCTGAAGATATCCTTTCTGTTCCTTAATGTCACTGATTTACTGTGAGCACAGCACCTTTTCATCTGTACCCCTTCAGGCACATGGCAGGACACTGCAGATCCTCTGGTCTCTGAGGGTCTTCAAACAGCCTTGGTAACATCCTTGTGATGACAACCTAGGGTTGTCCTTACTTTGGCTTCCTTCCTAATAGCCAACCTTTACTCTCTTTTACCCATTTCCCCACTTTCCCTATCTATAGCTATGACCGACCTCTCAGTGTATCCATCAATTACTGGGTAAGTTGCCACACGGTTTTGTTACTTATTGTCACCACACCAGCTTTTAGGATGGTGTCCATGTGACTCCCCCATACTCACTATTCGCCTCTGACTATCCCAAAGGATTTCTGTTCCTCAGCTGAGGCTCCTCAATGATAGAGAATCCTGCAACATCAGGTGGAGAGCAGGACCAAGCCAATTCTATTTCTAATTTGATCTGATTCTAGGACTTCCCGCCTCTCCTCTGCGCCCACTGTGCCAGCCTCTGTGTCTTTTTCCTCCTACATGCCTTCTGATGCTTTTCTGTAATGACCTAGCAAAATCCTCCTTACCCTTTCCTCTCTGCACCTCAAATTCACTTAACCTTGCCTACAGAGTTATTCTTTGGAAGAAGAGCTAAAAATTGTTGAGCTCTTCCTGGGAGCCAACCATTGTACTTTGCACGTTCTTTGGATTACTTCATTTGTTCCTCATCACAGACTTGTGATGAAAGTACTACTCCTTCATGCCCACTTCATAGAACAGAGAACCGAGGTTTAAAGGGGGAGAAATAACTTGCTGGGGTTCCACAGCCAGAGAACAACAGCAGTGGGCATTCCACCTGTCTGCAAGTGTGGTAGCCAGCATGCTGAGGGGGTAGGGGGCATGTTCTGTGGTGATCACCGACTGCAGGGGCAGCAGGGCAGGACAGAGACGCTGACATCTTGCCTTCAGTCCACTATGTCCCAGACAGCCTCCCTGGCAGGGCGCCTAGTGACAGCTACCATAGAAATGACCTTTCTCCACACATGTTCAGGCTACTTCCATCTGGTTGGGAGACAGGTTAGCTCCCTGCAACCTTGGCTAATTCTGGACAGAGCCCTTCTTTTTTATTTCATTTTATTTTTTTAAGAGAGTGAGAGAATGAGGGTGAGCAGGGGTGGAGGGACAGAGGGAGAGGGAGAGAGAGAGAGAATCTCAAGCAGACTCCACACTTAGTGTGGAGCCCGAGGTGGGGCTCAATATCATGACCCTGAACTCAAGACCTGATCAGAAATCAAGAGTCTGACACTTAACTCTGAGACACCCAGGTGCCCCATGGACTGGTCCCTTCTTCAGCCAACCCTGACCTTGGGGAAGGTGACACAGCAAGCATCTGGCAACAAGCAGTCCCCATGGCCCTAGCGGCCCTTGGAGAAAAGCATTGAAACAAACATACACACTTCATAACAAGACCCCCTGCCGGCACACACTTCCCTCCTAGCTTCCTAGAAGTGTACAACCATCCACGTCACCCTCCAGCCTTGCCTGCAATTTAGTGGTGCTGCTTATCAAGAACTGATGAAAAATTTGCATACAGTAAAAATTGAATCCAGATGAGATTCAGTGAGATTCCCCTCAAATTCTTCCCTGTCATCTTCCCCTGCTTTTTTTTTTGACTGTTTTTTTAAAAAATTATTTATTTATTTATTTATTTATTTGACAGACAGAGATCACAAGTAGGCAGAGAGGCAGGCAGAGAGAGGTGGGGGGGAAGCAGGCTGTCAGCTAAGCAGAGAGCCCGATGTGGGGCTCGATCCTAGGACCCTGGGATCATGACCTGAGCTGAAAGCAGAGGCTTTAACCCACTGAGCCACCCAGGTGCCCCTAGACTGTTTTTTTTAAACATACTACTTTTATTTCCCCAAATGAAATCTTTGAAATCAACTGAAATATATGAGAGTGAAAATGACATTAAGTATTATTGCCATTATCTCCATCAGCTCTGCCTATGAGATCATGAGCCACATACCAGATTGGTTTTAGTTCCAGCTCAGCTGTTAAACTTCAAAATTCAGGATGTTTTCTCTCTATAAACCTCAGTTGCCACCACCAATCCCCCAACTCCAGAAAGGTATGTGAAAAGCAAAGGTGACAAGACTCTGATTTTTTTCAGGTACCAATCTTGGACTTTTAAAACAACTTCCCTCTCGATGTTTTCAGAAATTCTTGACATTTATATAGAGCTTTATTTAGTTAGTTATTTTCTTAAGATTCCATCTATTTATTTGACACAGAGAGAGAGGGAACACAAGCAGGGGGAGTGAGACAGGGAGAAGCAGGCCTCTTGCTGAGCAGGGAGCCCCACGCGGGGCTCCATCCCAGGACCCCGGGATCATGACCCCAGCCAAAGGCAGACGCTTAACGACTAAGCCACCCAGGCGCCATGTATAGAGGTCCCCCCCCCACACACACCAATTTGGTATTACCACAGGCTTGGTCATCCTTAATAGGATTCGGTACCTTAACTGCTATCACCTGGGGACTTAACACCACTGCCCTTGTGTTTTCAAGGAATTATTCTCTCACGACCTCTCATCCGAAGCCCAGTTCCCTGGGTTTCCCACAGCACCACACGTTCAGGTGTGGATGGGGTAGTGGTAGTTAAGCTTTGATGGTGGAAGCAGAAGACATGACCAGGGAAGAGCACGTCTGGGCATTTGGGGTTGGTGTGGGGACAGAGTGGACGGAAGGACACGGCCAGTCTGAGGAAAGGAGGTGGACGGGAGCCGTGAGGTGGATCTCCCTGATGAGGCCCTCAGGATTAGCCTTTTCCCAAAGCTCTGGGTCCTTCCTCTCCTCACCCCAGCTGGGCCAACTGAGCTTCTCCTTTTGGTTCTCTTTCTTGCCCTAGTAATCATTCCCTGCTTCTCACTCCTGCTCTGGCTGCCTTGAGTCTCTCCTGCTCTTTTCCTTTCTGCCCAGCTTCAGCTTCCACTGCGCAAATGCGTACGGGCTGCTGGTTCCAGGGCCCCGGGCATTACTGGCTTGATTGTATTCCTATATTGTTAAGGAAGGAACGGAGGTTTGTGTGTCTCTAGTGGGCCGAGCTTGGAATCTGACTCTTGGACTGTGAACTTGTGTGCATTTACTCTACATCTGAACGATGCAGTCAGGGGCCCGTGTCACCGAGTTGCCCTTTACCATTGAGAGCCTGTGCTCTTGTGCTACAGGGAGCTTATGTGCAAGCTAGCCCTGCGACACTGATGTGGACACACTGGTGTATGGAGCGAAGGGGAAGGAGCAGAAGGTAGGCTCTGTACAGGCAGCCACCTGGTCCCTCGTGGGCCCCGCCCAGTGCTCAGGGGAATGGACGAATGAATGAACCAGCGAATGAGTGAGAGAATGGCTGAGTGGATGAGGGAGTGAGTGGTCGAAGAATGCTGTCTGGAAACAAAGGACTGGAAGGTAGAAGCAAAGGACCCCGTGTCTGAAAACCATGCCCCAGGTCCCCACAGCTGCCGCTGCATCTCCAGGCCGCCCTGGGGGAGGCCACACCGTGGATGGCAGCTCTTGACCCTCGGAGAGCTAGGACACAGCGCAGAAGCTAGAGACCCCATAAACAGGCTGCACTGCTCTGTGGCTTAAGATAAATATTCATACTTAGTACTGGTTCTAGGGTATGAATTTTTAGACTATAATTCTTTAAAATTTATTGTAGTTTTAAAGTTAATTGGGTGAAAATATTTATTGGTGGGGGAGGGGACACAATTACCCAATTATGAAAGCCAAATGAATCCTAGGAGAGACACTAAAACTATCTTTAAGTACTGAGAGGATTTTATTACAGCAACTCTTAAAACAATAATGAATGTTACGTGCTCCTCCGTCTTTTTTTTTTTTAAAAACAATAGAAAAGGAACACACAATATTCAAACAGAAAGCATTTTGTGTTTGTGGAGGAAGAAAGGAGAAGGGGCTCCGTGCCAACAAATTCTCCTTGCAAACCCTCACCACCTCCGATCGCTTTTTCTTTGAACATTAAGAAAAAGGGTGGGAGGCAGGGAGGGAAACTCTAGAAAGGTTACAGACAATGAAATGGAGATGTGGGAACTAGTATTCAAAATATGTTGGCATTTTCCCAAACAGGGAGTGCTGACAAGTATAATCCTATTACCAAAGTCACATCAGCAATGGGGTAAATGAAATCAAAACCTCATCTCGTCCCACCAGAGCGGCTATCTGTCCACAAAATTGTCATTGCGTTGTTTGTGTCTGTTGCCCTCCCCAAAATC
>RCUC01119399.1:0-30839 GCA_003697995.1 Taxidea taxus jeffersonii | reverse complement strand
TTATAGATGCTGAACAATTTTGAGAGCTCCAACGTTAAGAAAATATATCCTTTGAACTATTTTTCCCTAAGTGTTTGAAAATGTAGTTGCTACGAACCTGCTTAATTAAACTTTTCTAATGTGTTTTCAATTGCAGTTTACTCGCTCATTATGGAAAGTGTATTTTTTAAAAATCTAAGTTATCTTATAATGTAGAACTTAAAGCATCTTTGAAAAGCAGGTGCAAATTTTATTGATAAATTAGTCCAGCACAAAAGATTTAATAAGTATACACCCTGAATATGCTCAATGTCAACCTTTTAGTGTGTTCTAAATGCTTGTAGATGTTGATGCACTTGAATGTATATTTGAATTGAGTGTATCTGAATGTGTTCAAATGAGTAAGGACTATAATATATTTTTCATCGCTAAGAGAACATAAATGGTAAGAATAATTGATTTTTATTCATAAAATAGTAACAGAACTAACAAAGACATATTAGACCTCTTTTCTGTTGAGGTTCTTTTTATTTTTATTTTTTAGTGACCTATGAGCAATCCAGCCCTTACATACAGCCTGAAAAAACTGTATATTTATTTTCATTCCATAATATTTTATAGTTATTTACTTTCTTCCTGTAACTGCACTTGGAACGTTTAAAGAAAAAGGCCCTCTAGCTCATCTTTCTCTGTATCCGCATGAGAAGTTCATAAATTCATGAGAACTCCTTCTCACTTTGAAATTATAATTATGATCCTTCATGTATGTGAAAGCTGCAGATTTCATTCATCTCTTCAACAGCATGCTAAATGCAGTGAAATGCTGGTATACCAGACATCTAGAATCTGTTTTCATGGAGCTTCTAGTGTGGTTAAGTGCCCCACAATTAAGCAATTAGAGTCATGAGAGGGTAAGTTCAGGTATTTTGGGAAGTTTAAGAAATAAGACCTAATGTGGACTTAGGGTAAGAAAAGGCTTCCTGGGAGAAATGATCATAAATTAAAACCTGAAAAATGATTAGGAATTGGCAAGGCAAAGTGGGGGAAACCTTGTAGGAAATGGGTTCCTTATAAAGTTGCTTCATAACTAAAGGGTCTGAGGCAAAAGAGAACATTGCTCTTTCTAGGAAGTGAAAGTAACCAAACATGAATGGAAAGTAGAATCGGAATTTGGAAGTGGGTTGGACAGCAGTGGATAAAGTCTGATCCTTTCTCTAAGAAGCAATATTTCTGTCGCCTGCCCTCTTCCCTTCACTGTTCATATTTAGTCTTTTTCTATTTAAACCAGTCTGGTTCTTCTTTAAAATGTTCACTTAGCATTTCCTCATTATTCTGTAGTTCCTTTTAAATTGGTTTATATCATAATTTCATGCCAAATTTGGGCACATGAGTCTTTGCCAAGTCTGGAAGCCCAAGTCCTAGTGTTTAGTATAATACAAAGAAATCCTGTTTGGTTTCCACAAACCTGGGCTGTCATTTTGGCATCTAGTCCCAGTCTGCCTTTAAGTACACAAAGAAAAGAAATGCTGTCATTTTCCCGGGGATGAGATGAGACCAGAGAAGCTGACATCCTCCAGGTATTCTTACTAATCCACCCTGTTAACACTAGTAGGAGAACAAAGTTTAGAATCAGATTAATCTGGAATAAAGTCTCAGTTTTACTATTTGAAAACTGTGTAAACATGGTCAAGTTACTAAGGTCCTTAAGGTTTAGTTGTTTCATCTGTAACATTGAAAACATAGAACTTATATTTTTGTGTTGCCATCAGGACTAAAAATAATTATTTCTGGAAAAATTTTAGAAGAGTATCTGGCAACTAGAAGGACCTCAATACATGAGAGAAATTATTGTTATTATTTTTTTTTCCTGAATGTTTGTTATCTTTTCAAGATTCTTAAAGTAATCTCTGTATCCAACATGGCACTCAAGCTCACAATCCCAAGATCAAGAGTCACATGCTCTACCAACTAAGTCAGCCAGGTGCCTTGAACCTTTATTATTTTTATTTTAACAAAGTGGTAATGTTGTCCATATCAAATGACTATTAGGAGGGATAAAAGAGGGTAAGACCACAAATTACATGAAGGGTATCTTGTGTGTGGTAGACACTAATTTCCCCCTCTTATGCTCAGGGTCTAAAAAAGATGGTTGTTTTCTCCTCATATTTCTCATATGCCTAATTATTTTGGAGTAGGGGAAATAGTATATGTAAATAAATATACAAGAAAATGAAACTTACCCCAGGAAATACATGGGGGGGAATACTGATGGTATCATTGCTGCTATTAATTATAATAGTTGGTATAGTTATAAGTTCATATTTAGCCAAACTTTTGAGTAAAAGAACTAGGATATTTAAGTCACTTGGTAACCCTGCAACTATTTGTGTGAATTTTTGTACAAATTAGGGAAATTCAGTCTATCTGGCCAATTTCTTATAAAATGTATAGCAATGTGTAGAGTGTTATGTTGATTGAGGATAGTTAGAAAGTTGCCTGAATGGCATGCTTATTAATATTTTATCTTAAGATATTAAAAATAACAACTCAAATTTCATTTAAGTTCTAAAATGTATGGAAATGTTTAGTCTTCCTCTGATACTATAATTCCCTAAATTTTATGATTTCATCCCAAACTACACATAGGGAACATGTATGAGACTTGCCAAAACACAGACAAAATAATTCTCTGCTTTTTATGGAGATGATTGTTCATACAATTTGGATCATGTTAGAAATATAGCACTGCCAAATAAAATATCATTATCTGACATTTTGGATGTCCTCTAAATATTCAGCAGTGATTCTTGATCTTTACTGTCCCTTTTCTGATATTAAAAACCACAAAGCAATTTGTAATCACTCAATTTTGCTGTTGTTCACTTTTCAGGAAAAACATGACAAAGAAGGTGATGCAAGTCAGTTCTGAGAGGCATTTACAGGTTTTCTAATAGTTCTAATAGTATGAACAGTTCTAATACTATGAACTGGGCTATGATCTCTATCTGAATGCATTTTAATTTAGAAGTCATGAGTTCACCATAGAAATTTTTACAAATGCTGGGAAATATCCTCTATTATATCTTTTTAATGCAGAATGTCTGTGGGTTGATATTGGCCATTGGCATTCAATTCCAAGGATGAGTCCACTACTGGATTTAAATTTAAGTTTCAAAAAGGCTCCTCCAAAATGATTTTCCAAACTTAATTTATTATTTTTTTCTTTTTTCTTTAAGCTTTATTTAAACATATAATGTAACCGCACCCCCCTCTCCCAACCCCTCTCCCCCCCACCCCCTCAGTTTGTTTTATGACATTAAGAGTCTCTTTTGGTTTGTCTCCCTCCCGATCCCATCTTGTTTCATTTTTTCTTTTCCTACCACCTTAACTCCCACCCCCATTGCATCTCCAAACTTAATTTAAACTTTCTTTTGGCTCATATCCCTTCTGTTGTTGCTTCAGAGACCCTGCATTTTTTTTTTTTGAATAGTTGCATCTCCTTAATATCCCATCCTTGTTCAAAAATAAAGTCCGTTTATGGGAATGCAGGAGGCTTTGGATTATTAGACTCTTTTTACTTGGCAATAACCAACTTCCTTAGTCATAAATCAAATGATTCGGTATGTCAGAGGCTAGTAGTTGGAGAAAAGACACCCCTTTTAGCCACATGCATACACTGTTCTGCATACGCACCAAGGAGAAAACACGGAATTCACGGTATTAGGAAGGGAAGTCAACAGTCTAGTTCTCCTGAACCTCTGAAATCCGGAGATGGATTTATGAAAATAAGAGTCCTGTTTAGCAAAAAAAAAAAAAAAAAAAAGAGAGAGAGAGAGAGAAGAGAAAGAAAACGGGAGAAGGGGAAAAAGGACTGTTTAATGTGACTTGAATAAAAGTAGGAAAAAAGTTGCGTTTTGTTGGGTATTATATTTAGTTTGAACTGACATGTGGTTGTAATTTGCTTTCCAAGCCATTTTTTTTACCACTCCATATTTTTATTTTTTAAATTTTGCATTTTTAAAACAATTATATAATTTAGAAGATAAGATGCTACTGTGGATTTCTGCACACTAGAGGGCACTAAAATGTCTGAAGATAAAATTACTCAAGGTTTTACCTTCGCGGACTTGTGAAGGAACAGTTATCATAATTTTTAAATCCTTTAAAAGAAGCACAGGGACTATAATAGAATTAGTACAACATTGTAAATGTTGGCTTTGAAAAAAATAAGATCACAATATTATTTATTTATTTATGTTTAAAAGATTTTATTTATTTATTTGACAAAGAGAGATCACAAGTAGACAGAGAGGCAGCAGAGACAGAGAGAGAGAAAGAAGCAGACTCCAGGCTAAGCAGAGAGCCCGATGCGGGACTCAATCCCAGGACCCTGAGATCATGACCTGAACCGAAGGCAAGGGCTTAACCCACTGAGCCACCCAGGTGCCCCACAATATTATTTTTTAAAGTGACAATGGCATCAGGTTTTCCTAGTAAGGAATGCTGAGTCTCAGGGTATTTGGTATGAACTTCTCAAACCCCTTCTTATAACTAATCTTTTCTTTTCTGAAACAGTAATTGTCAAACACATTTTTAAAAATATTTTATTTATTTATATGAGAGAGAGCATGCAAGCAGAGAGAGGTGCAAAGTGGGAGGGAGGGGAAAGGGAGAAAATCTCAAGCTGACTTTGTGCTAAACAGGAAGCCTGATATGTGGCTGGATCTTAAGACCCTGAGGTCATGGACCTGAGTCAAAATCAACAATTGAACACTTAGCCGACTGAGCCACCCCGGTGCTCCACCAAACAAATTTTTAATAGTTTTTCCACTGATCCATAGCAGTAACTTTTCTCGTCATCTTAGTATAATCGTACCAATAATGCTATCGAATGGTCAACAATCTACCATTTTTAGGGCTGAGAAACACTGGCCATTTATTGGCTGGATGGCTAATGTTCTGAGCCAGCAGATACATATTTTTATTTTATAGTTTTGGGAGGTGCTTAAAAACAAGCATTTTTCAAACAGCCAATAACATGTTTTTAAGAAAGAGATTTCTTCCTTTATTTCTTTCTTTCTGTGGCCTTTCTCTTCTTATCCATGTACTTTTTCCTCTTCACACTTTGATATTCACTCTTAAATAGCTTCTTATGAATGTTAAAAATAAGACAACAGACTCAAAATGAAGATCATATTATAAGCCCATGCCAACAAACCAAGGTTTAATTAGTTTTGGTTCTCCCAGAAATGGAATTTTAAATCAGTTAATCAGGAATCACTGATCACACCTACTTAGGTAATCTGCCTGAGAGGCCCCTGCCATCCTCTAATGGAAAGTAACTTTGTAATCAACCCACTTTTTTTTTTGCCATTTCCTTGTTCCATTTCCCTTCTGTCTATAAAAGTCTTTCATTTTGTGTAGCTACTTGGAGCTCCTTTCTACCTGCTATATTGGATGCTGCAAGATTTGAATTTTGCTCAGTCTTAAAAATTTGTAATATGCCTCAGTTTATCTTTTAACATGAGTCACATAGACACACACACACACACACACACACACACACACACACCTTTTTTCCTTTCCCTTCTAGTCATGGGTGTCAACCAATAAGAAAAGGCAACAGGAGCTTTAGGGATGATAGATTACAAACCACTCACAACTCTTGTCAATTTAGGAGCCACTTTCAATGTCTATCTTGGAAATGTGCCTATGAAAGTGTTATGAGAGCAGAACGTAAAAAGTAGATTTAAAACAAACCGGTGAAAGACAACTGAAAAGGGTGATACCAGAACAAAGAGACAAAAGTATTGATGCTGTGATTTATCATTTTGAAATAAATGTAGACGTGCTTGGTTGGAGAAGTTGCGAGTCAGAGTTATTTGTCTTAACTGGACGATAAGTGTTTAGGTAATTTTGTTTGAAACATACTCACAAAAAGTACACACATCTAAATACATCCATTGTTTTCAGTGTCACAAAAATAAACCCATGAATATACCAATTGATATAAAAGTCTGTGCCCATTAGAAAAGCTTTCTCTATGCACTGTCTTTAATACATTCAACACATAATAGTGACCATCACCACCACACACAAGGATAATGTTTAGTACTTAAAATTCTAACAGTCTACAGTAAGAGGTAACATTTTTAAAAATAGTATTTATAAAGATAGGATGAAATAGTTTATAACCTGAGAAGTGGATATCAAATCAATACCCAGTTTGTGAGATCAAATCAAATGACAGATCTGACATACAGAGGGACTGCAGTTCTAACCTTAAATGTAAATGTTACATAGTAATGGCAGATCCTGGATGCATTATATTTTTTAATTTGAGTATTCTCTGTCCCTCTCCCCAACTTTCTGTGTTAGGTTTATTCTTAGACATCAGAGACAACACACTGTGGTGTCTCAGTTTGTATCCTGGAGCCAAGCTGTCTGGGTAGAATCTTGGAGCTGCCTTTTACTGGTGGGGTGAGTTTCAGTGAGTTGCTTAACTTCCCAATGGCCCAATTTCCTCACCTGTAAAATGGTAATAATAGTGGAAGTGGTGTTTTGTGAATGAAATGAAATTATTCATCTAAGGAGTTTAGACCTGTACTTGAATGGCAGTATACAGGTGTTTATTAAATATTTAAGGAGTAAGACAACTGAAGTAATGACATGTTGAGTTATTTATGATATTTCGAGAAATGGCACTTGATATTTTTCAATTTTATATACCTCCTTGCACTAAAATCCTGCTTTCATGATTAGATAGCAGCTTATCGAAATAAGCATAGAAAAGTGAGAGCCTAAGCACCACTTGGTTCAGCTTTTTTATTTGATTATAAACACATTTCCAGAATTGCTTAAAAGCACTAGATTCTTCAGTCATTCTTAATGTTACCTTTTTCCCATATACTTTACACTATGGGTGTTAACAGTTAATCATTTGGTTATGCACCATACAAATATATATTCAACCCAATGTATCAGAATAAAAGTAAATGTCAAATCTTCCAATTCTCATTGTTGGTGTCTATTTTGTGTAGCACCTAACATAGGTTGCCTTTAGTCCTTTAGTTGAAATTATGTGCATGTGTGTGCACTTCTATGTTTTCTATGAACTCCAGACACTTATAACCAAAGATTGAAATGAGTGAGGAATTTTTTTTTAATATTGATTTTCAGTCGTCTGTGTGTATGTGTCTTCACATGTGCAATGGTTTTGAATTTCTTATTTATTTTAACTCTGCTGTCTGGAATCAGTCCAAATTAAAAAACAAAACTGTGGCATTTAATTTAACACAGCCCTATGCTAGATGCTAGATGAAATTGACCTGCAGGCCATATGATACACAGGCAGAAAGACAAATAGACACATGATTTTAAGTTAGACCAGTATGCGTTATTAGATCCAATAGACCAAAAATGAGCTATAGGGATTGCAAAGTATGAGAATTATTCTTACAGATAATATTTAATTATTGAAATAGGTTTTAGACACAGAGAAGAAAATAATTTATGCCAAATGAACCAACTTGGTCAAAGGTTAAAGTAATGGAGAAATGTATGACAGACTCCTGGTGTGTAAGACCAGTAATAACTAATCAGATATAAATCAGGCACTTCCCTAAGTAGATTCTATGTGCTAACACAGTTAATTCACATCAACTCTGCAGACCCTCATCATCTCAGTTTGGTATGGAAAAAAACCTGAGCTATTCAGAATTATTTCCAGTATATCAGATTTTCTGATGTTGATGCTGGAGGGAAGAGAGAATTCTATGAGTTCTAATGAGGGCAAGTTTTGAAAAGGCATAAACAAAAAGGCATATTATAGGCCATTTAAATGTCTTTTCATAATGCATTCTCTTTAATTCTCTAGCATCATCTCCTTTGCATCAGCTTAGATTTTACTCCATGATTCTGTTATATTGAACATCTTCCAATTCCTCAACTGACATTTTTTACTCTGGATGTTTTGAACTGTTGTTTTCTTTATCTGGGATACATTCTTCTCACAGACATCACCATATTTCTTTGTCATTAATCTAGCCTCAATTTAGATGTCACTTACTCTGGGAAGCCATTCTCAGTATTCCCTCTCACTTTCTGATCTATATAATACAGCTTGGCCCTGAGCTAGCCTAGCATTCTCCAATCTCCTTCCATGGAAACTACTACATTTTTGCTGCAATGACATGGTAAATAATTTCCTCCCTGAACTTAAAAATCCCTGAAGACAAAGACCTGGTCCATATTATCCATTATGGTAGCCCCTTGTGTAAATACACTTATATATGAGTAAATTTTTGAATGAATATTTTTGAATAAAGGCCTTTTGTTTTTTGTATGACAATTTGTAGTATATAATAATAAAAATAGTTTTTAAGATAGTGATAGGCACAGACCTGTATTATGGGTGGATACCTTTCTTGGTGTAAAGAAAGAAAGGACTTGAGTTAACAAAATTCAGAAAAGAGGTGAGTGTATTATATTAGAGTAGGGCCATTTAAGAAATTATACATGGGGGAAAAAGTGTGTGAGTAGTGCATGCTAGAGACTAGGGACTATATCAGGCATTTTTATTTGTTGTTTTTGTGTCCAAAATCCATTTATCTTTATTTTGGTTATTGTACTTGATTTTCCTTTTGATATCCATTTTTCAGAGATATACATACACATGACAAAAAAATTAATGAGAATTCACCAAGCTGAGAGAATGTAAACATGAATCTATCCATCTGTTAATAGCCATCATCCTTACTTTATAGGTAGAGATGGCCAAAAGATACTTCCCCAAACAGGGTAAAGCTGAATCAAGGAACTGAGATGCCTGATGCCCATCTGACATAATTTCATTTCTGGAACCAGCAATATCCAAAATCAAAGCCCCATTTTGACTTATTATATGAGTGAGTAAATATCTTCTTCCTTTTGCTTAAAACAATTTGAGTTGTTTTTTTCTCACTTGTAATCAGTAAACATCAGCCTAAGGTGAGCTAAAGATGGTGAGTAATAGGGAAAAGACAATTTAGTCTCTAAAATAAGAAGGAACTGGCGCCTGGGTGGCTCAGTCACTTAAGTGTCTGCCTTCAGCTTAGGTCATAATCTGAGGGTCCTGGGATCAAGCCCTGCATAGGCCTCCCTGTTCAGCGGGAAGTCTGCTTCTCCCTCTCCCTCCTCCCCTCCCCTGGCTTGTGCTCACTCTCTCTGTCAAATAAATAAACAAAATCTTTAAAAATTAAATAAAAATTGAAAAAATAAAATAAGGAAAACATGAATGACAATAAGAATAATTTTTGAGGGACGCCTGGGTGGCTCAGTTGGTTAAGCAGCTGCCTTCGGCTCAGGTCATGATACCAGCGTCCTGGATCGAGTCTCACATTGGGCTCCTTGCCCAGCAGGGAGCCTGCTTCTCCCTCTGCCTCTGCCTGCCACTCTGCCTGCCTGTGCTCACTCTCTCTGACAAATAAATAAATAAATAATCTTAAAAAAAAAAGAATAATTTTTGAGAACCCATGTATCATTTATATTTTACGATGTTATGTTTAGCATAATGCAATATAATTTTAACATCCACATTAATGAAATTCATCAAAACTACTTTTAGTTTTAAAATATATTGTATGTTAATTTGATATAAATTTTTTTCATACTAGAAAACTGAATTTCCTAGGCATCTGAAAACTGGCTCTTTCCTATCATTGATTTACCCAATTATATTTTTACCAATTCAATGTTATTTTTGTCTCAACATTAACTTTGTATTTTATTTATATGTAATTTATCACATCTTAACAATTGCATTAAATTATATGTTGTAGTTTATGGTTTAATTTCTTTCTTTCTTTCTTTCCTTGAGAGAGAGAGTGCAAGCAGGGAGGAGCAGAAGGAGAAGGAGTGAGAGAATCTTAAGCAGACTCCACGGTGAGCAGTAACCTATGTAAATTGTTGAACTTATTTAATCACCTCAGTTGAACACTGCTAATTACTTTTAGTTTCCCTCTTGGTATAGTGTTGTACCTCCCCATTAAAAAAATATGTATACATATACTTTCTTTTTTAAAATTATTTTTATTAACATATATTATTTGCCCCAGTATACATATACTTTCTTAACCCCATATTTAGAGAAAAGAATTGCCATAAATAATAAGTTGTTTCTTAAATCAGTGTATTATTAATTTTAAGTTCCCTGTAAATTTTACTATAAATGGGCATTTTCTTTTGATCAAAATAAACAGCAGTATATGTCTATCATCTTCCATTTATTAAGATGTAGAAAATTCTCCACTGAGCTCTCCCAAGTTGTCAGGAAGCAATGTTACTCACACTTTGATGAGATAACATGCATAAATCTCACATATAAAATTTAAGATTTAGGGGCGCCTGGGTGGCTCAGGGGGTTAAAGCCTCTGCCTTAGGCTCAGGTCATGATCCCGGGGTCCTGGGATCAAGCCCAGCCTCTGGCTCTCTGCTCAGCAGGGAGCCTGCTTCCCTTCCTCTCTCTCTGCCTGCCTCTCTGCCTGCTTGTGATCTCTGTCTGTCAAATAAATAAATAAAATCTTAAAAAAAATAAAATTTAAGTTTTATTTTTCCTCAGGAAACAAATCTGAAAATGTTTCTTGTGATGTGCCTTTAGCAAGACACTTTTAGAATTGAAATAGTTTGACATAATTAGCATTTATAAGTAGTTTTGACTATGTTTTGTCTCTGAAAGTGATTTTGCTTGTTAATAATGTTACTTACATAAGAGCTATGTAGCATATATAAGTTATAAGCACAATATTATGAAGCATAGTACTGTAACTATTACTCATAAGCTATCTACTCAATCTGAGAACTAGAAAATTTACAATATTTGAGTCTACTAATCTATCTCTCTCATAATCCTTTCCTCTATTTCCTTTCTCAGAACTATCAATGAATTTCCAAATTGATTTTTCCTAAAAAAAACAAACCAGTGAAATTTATAATTTTTATTATAGTGCTTCTTAGAAAAAACTACTGCATGATGGAGAGAAAAAGACAGTGCAGTGAATTCATCTTTAGTAAAAATACACCTAGAATAATTTTTATTTGCCAGAACACAACATTTTTTAAACAATAGGAAATCCAGGTTCATGTTTCTCTATGTATTGAATTCAATTCTGGATTTTTTAATAGCACAATACCAAAACAATGATTTCCTGCTGAATTTGAGAATTCTCATAAATAACAAAATTTGAACTACTAGAACATTTATTACTTTTCTAACTTACGTTGCATATGGCTGTTCTTTGGCAAATCAATAGATATTCAATAGACATCCAATTCCTAGTTTAGTGCAAATAACATTTTCCCCCAAATTTTAGAAATTTATGAATGTATAAACTGATTGAATTTACATGTAGTCTTAGATTTTTAACCCAACAATATGTTCTCTTTTGGCTGCCAAAGTAACTCAAAGGAACCATTCCGATTTGACAGTTGAGAGTTCAAATGCGATGAATCTAAAAAGAAAGCTGCAAAATGTATAAAACTTGAAAACAACATGGAGTTTTTTTGGCTCTGATTTTTACTTTAGGATTATTCTGTCACTCTCATGAAATTTGTGAAGAATCTGATAGCCCTTAGAGCATGTCCTTATTATTTTCTAGTCATGTGGATTATGAAAAATCCTTTATCGATTACTCCTAAGTAATCAATGGGCAACATTATTAAATTACATGGTAACATAATGCATTCAGTTTACAAATATTTTATTTTATTTTTTAAGATTTTATTTATTTATTTGTCAGATAGAGAGAGAGCGCGCAGGAGCGTGAGCACAGGCAGACAGAGTGGCAGTCAGAGGCAGAGGGAGAAGCAGGCTCACTGCTGAGCAAGGAGCCCGATGTGGGACTCGATCCCAGGCCGCTGGGATCATGACCTGAGCCGAAGGCAGCTGCCCAACCAACTGAGCCACCCAGGCGTCCCTACAAATATTTTATTTAAAAATATTTATTGAGTCCATACTCTGTACCAGGTGTACCAGGTTTTGTTCCAGGCTCGGGCAACCTAGCAGTGAACAAGACAAAGTTTGTGCCCCACGGAACATCAATAAATCAAACTGACCATTACTTTAAAAATTCAGTATTAAAATGTGAATTCCAAATAGAAAATATCATTTGTTTGTTTCTTTCTTTCTTTCAAATTTTCATTTGAATGATTGGCATTTTGTAGGTAAAGTTAAAATTACCTCCATTAAGGCCAGTGATTACTTGGGATCATTAAATCATTTATTGAGCAATGAATTTGAGAAGAAGCCAGGGTTTTAAGGATATTTAAGAAATAAGTTTAGGGAAGAAACTGTCCAATTCAAGACTTGTGAATTAATACAGGCTTCATTATGAAAACATGAGTCTTTGTCAAGCTAATTTGAAATCCTGAGTGGGAAATAATATTAATCAATTGAAATATTAATATCATACCTACTTTCTTGTCTATGTGGTAGAATTATGTTTTTTCTTTCTAGACTTGAAATTAAGGGGAATTTTATTTTCTACACTTCTTTAAAAGATATATAATTATGTTCTATAGAACTTTATTGAAGATAAGTAGATTTTAATATTTACTTCTACTTCATATTCTTGTTATCATTTTTATGAGTTCTCCTAGAGAAAAAATCATACTATCACCCAGTTATATCCATGACTCTACTTCCCATTGGAATGGTGGTTGTCTAAATAGAAGGATCCTTACTATGTTACTGGACAACACTTGTACATTGTTTAAAATGATAAAAATTGTACAGGATACAATGAGCTATTGAATTTTAGTGTGTTGGGTTATTGAGGTTTAATTTGTTGATGCTCAACTCATTGTCCCAGTACTCATAAAATGTGGTCAAAGTGATCAAAATAGAATTATTTTTTCATTTGGGGAACAGCATGTATTGTTGCCTAATAGTTCAGAAATACAGAACAGATAGATAAACACATTAGTTAGTTGTTACAGAGTAATTCCTGCATATAGATGGTTTGATTGATTAATAAGCATTAAAAAACTTGTCGTAAAATAAAAAAATATGTATATATAATAGATTCTAGAAATGGCCCTAATTCTTAACCTCTCTTTGTATTTGTCCTGTGAGTTTGCAGTCCTCATAAAGTAGGCAGAGCTTTTCTCACACTATGAAGTTGACCTGACCTTGGAACGTGTTTGACTATCAGAATGCAATGAATGTAGATGTTATGGAGTGGATTCCCACTCTATATCTCAAAGACTGTGTGTGTTTTTATTGACTACGTTTGTGTTTCTACCATCACCACCATAAGAACATGAGAACATAGCCAGGTTAGCTTGATGCAGAGCTAACCACCTTACTCATCCCAGCAGATTTCAACAGCTATATAACATGCAAAAGCATGGTGGGCCCATCTGAAGTCCACAGCACTGCCTAGATGATGACTGCAGATGAGTGAGAAATACACGTATTGTAGTATTCCACAGAAGCTTTGTATGATTTGTTATGCATGATTATTGTGGCCTAAGATGATTGATTAAAACAATTATATAAAATAGTTTTAAGATCTGCCTTACATTTTTTGAAGGTTAAAATGTGAATAAATTAATTAATTATAGAGTGGACATATGATTGATATTTTGGGTTCTGAATTCTAAGGACTTCATGTTGTTAGTTCCATTTTCATAATATATCTTGAAGATTTGCACTTAAATGGCTTAGCAATAACTCATTAGAAAAAGGTGAAATGAATTAGTGATATGAAAAAAAATAAATAAAAATCTATTAAAAAACTTATAAAATATTTTTATGAGTATAATTCCTCATGTTTGAAAAAAAATGGTGTCTCTGAAACCCAGAACAATTAATCCTTTATTTACACTTACTTTTACTAAAATGCTAATAGGTTACATTTTTCTCTGTTTTTGTTTTTTATTTTAAATAAGCTCTATGCCCAGTGTGGGGGCTTGAAATCACGACCCAGAGATCAAGAGTTACATGCTCTATGAACTGAACCAGCCAGGTGCCCCAATTTAAGTATGTTTTAATGAGACTTCTTTTACTTAGAAGAAACTTGATTCTGTTGTCTATTTTTTATAGACTTTCTTCCAAAATTAAAAATCACAAGTGCAACTACTGTGAAAATTAATTAAATTTACCTTACTTCACCCATTTATGTGTAAGATAAAAGTCTAAACACAGAGAGAGTCAAACAATAGAGCAAAATGATGTAAAATGTATGGCATAAAAAGCAATTAATTATATAGACCAATATTTATGAGGGTTCCATATCTGCACTGCTCTTAAACTTTGGAATGTCATATTAGCTGTCCCAATGTCATATTAAGTATGTAATTACTGGCCATGTTCTTATAATATTTCAATAAGATATTCACAATCAACCTTTTGGAAATCCTTCCTTTAAGCCCTCAACCACAAATTGATGACAGTGTTAATCAGTGTTAACTCCAATAATTTTTGTACAAACAGATGTATACTTTTCATTTAGTTCAACTGTTTGCAGAAAGAACAATATCCCATCAAAAAACACAGTCAGTAAATAAGTTTCAAAGCTCACTAGAGAAAATGTCCCCTGTCTAATTCAAATTCTCTTCTAAGCCATTATTTTTGTGAGGCACTCAAGGGTTGATGTTAGTCTGGTAATGAAAGTTGTAGATGAAAAAATGCTTTACTTTCAAAGATCTACTAGTGAAAACTATTTTTTCTTTTTATCTCTCTACTTTTCAATTTATCATAATCTAACTTTTGGTGGTGAACATGTTTTTGTCTTTCTTTCTTTTAAAAATAACCATTTCTTATATATTTCTTTACCTAGCTCTTCTAAGGTCTTTGCCAATGTCAGCATTTCTTTGCAGTTATCCCCTCTGACAATTGCTTGTTTTCCCATTGGAGTGTGCTGGATTTTTATGCTTTGCTCTACTGCCTTAAGAATAATGTAGACTAGGGATGCCTGGGTGGCTCAGTTGGTTAAGCAGCTGCCTTCGGCTCAGGTCATGATCTCAGTGTCCTGGGATCGAGTCCCACATCGGGCTCCTTGCTCAGCAGGGAGCCTGCTTCTCCCTCTGCCTCTGCCTGCCTCTCTGTCTGCCTGTGCTCACTCTCTCTCTAACAAATAAATAAATAAAATCTTAAAAAAAGAAAAAAGAATAATGTGGACTAGTTCGAAAACTATGTCATTTTTCTTCATATGTTCACAAAAATAGAAAATTTAATATGAATGCTAATGCCTGACCTTAGAGGAACAATTGCTTTTATTGACTATTTTAAAATAGCCAATTTAAACAAAGCTATTTTAATATCTTAGTTACAGTCACATTTCATAGGGCACTTAGATCTATAAGATAATCAGTGATAAAAGCTGGCATTTATTATTTGCCTCATCTATTCCAGAAAAAGTGTTAAATGAAATATCCAAAAACTGGTCTTAAGGAATTACCTTTATTTTAGGAATGTGGCAGTTGAGGCTTACTAAGAAAGAAAAAGTTGTGGAGATATTAATTAGTAGAGCCAGGATGTCACCAAGGTATGTCTGATTCTAGCCCTATTTATAATGTAGTCAGTCACCATTGAGTTTCCAGGATACTATATTTTTCAGATAAATTTCAGCATCATCTTCATACCCTTTCCTCCATCATCAGCATGTATATTTAAGTTTTTCCAATGAATTCACCTTATTAACTAAAATCAGTTAGTCTTTACTTCTGAAGATCACTTCATATTGTAATATAGCAACAATCTCAATTTTAAGATTACCAAAAACCAATGTGATGTTTGAGAATGGCAATATTCATTGGAATTAGCCCAGCTGGACAATGTAAAATGATGTTAAATTAAGGAAAGCATTTGGTTATGCATATTGTCAAGTTGCATAAGGATGCAGAAAGATATCTTTGGATGTTGACATTAAAAAAAATCCACATACAATAAACACAGTCATTCAAATGACTAGTGTTTAGTTTTTAAATTAATGACTTCCATGCCAGAGTAGACCCACACATTGCTTGGCTTACTTTAATTAAATTGAACCAGAAAAGTTTGCTCTAATCCTAGTTTCATCATGAACTTGATTTTGAGAATAACTATTTGATGTTGTCAGAGCCTGAAGATCTCTATCGATAATATAGAGGTTGTTATAATCTCTGTACCTTATTAGCTGTCACAACAATGCAATCTATTCAGATCAACTCAGTAACATAAAGTGATTATTTACCATGTGCACGTTTTAGAAACTATATAAATGAAGAAACCTCTGCCCTCATTTCAGGATTTTGCAGTCTCTTATTAGAAGTAGACATTGAGATATATAATATGATGTGATAAGTGCAATAATATGTTCAAGGTATAGGAAATAAAGTAATTTATTCTGTTTACTTAGGCAATTTGAAGCTTCCATAAAATGAGTGGCTAATCATACCCCCAAATCTGTTATAGGTTCCATTTATCCTTGTAGCCATGAGTGGCCAGGTTCGCAACTGTGACTTGTGCAGTTTTCTCACTTGAACAAAATAAACTCCTGCCTTGGATTTCATCTTTTTCTTTTTCCTAGAAATCAGATCCTTTGCATCTCAGCTTGGACCATGAAGAAGAGTCTGGTGTCTAACAAATGACACAGCTAATGAAGGAGAGAACCTGAATCCCTGAATGACTTCATGGAGCACAGCTGCCTCACTAGCCTAAGCTTGCTAGACTGTGACATGAGAAGAAATGCACTTATTTGGGTCTCTTTGATTTAATTACCCTAGCCTACCCTTTACCACAATTGATGCAACATTTAAACTAGGACATTACCAGACAGCAGAGTAACTGGAATTGAGGTTGAGAGGGTCGTAAGAAACCAGATCCTTCAGAGGCTTAAGTTTCATAAAAAAATATTCTGAGGAGAAATAAGATCAAAGAAAAAATGATTTGACAATGAAAAAGTATGTTGTTAATTTTTGATTGTATTGGCTTAAAATCCAATAAAGATGCCCATTAGGGAGGACAAGTGATTGTTCAGAATCTTAACCGGATGGCAGCACCATGGTGTTTTCAATGTAACCCAGATAGGCTAGGACACTCCATCTAATCAATTCCCACAGAAAACATTAATTTTTGCAAGTCAACATGCTCTAGCTGAACCTATGAGTCCTATGAAATATCTTTCAATTCTGTGAAAGGGACTAGCCATTCATGGATAACGTGGCAACTAGTATATTTTGTGCCTGCACTAGTAATGCCAATATTAATCTGATTCAGAACTTGTAAACTTTGGTTCCAGGAAGCTCTCTGAATTTTAGCATATAGTAACCTGTCAATGTGTGGGTCTTTGGTGGGTGGATAAATTAGTAGTTCCAACTATCAGTTGGGTAGTAACAATTTGCACAGTTGCACTCAGGTGAAATCAGAGGTAAACTTTTCCAATTCATCTCCTCCTACACTATCAATTTTCTTTACAGCCCTCTACAAATCATCAAAATTAAAAGATAACAAGCAGGACAGGTTGTATGCCTAACCTATAGATGTAAAGACCTGTTTACAATAAAATACGTTTTCTTTCCTCCTTCCATCCTGGCAATTTCTCTTTGCCTTATATATAGGAACTTAAATATTAGTTTCTAGGGTAAACCATCCTAGGTTCCCTAAGACAAAAATGTTTCCTTCAGATGAATGGTTTTCAAGGCTAAATCCAGGGAAGTTCTGGAGAAAGAGAGGAATTGTTCATTCTAAGGGTAGACAGAGAGAAAGAGGGAGATCCACGAGATAAATGAGAACAATTAGCACTGGGAACTTTTCCATTTATAGTAATCTCATTTTTAAGCATATTTCTGTTACAAAGTCTTTGTTTACCCTTTTATTCTCAGCTTTGTAACACTGAGGCAGGGTCTCTGAAAAATCACCTTTCTCCTTTATCAGTTAACTTCCTCTGTCACTGGGGGACCTGGAGGGTGAGGGACTTTGAAAGCAGGAAGAAGAGAGAGGGACATTCTTCCTATTTATTGCTGTCCCAGTCAGCATAATCCAAACAATGGCACTTCACTTGGGCAACAAATAGGTTTTTTGACACTCAGCCCAGGCCTCAGCATGGCCTCTTCTGGTTTCCACAGACGCTGGAAAGTCCTCAGCAATTAAAACCCCAAATCCCAAGTGCTCTTCTGATCTGAGTTAGCATCAGCCAGGCCAGGCAACATCCCCTCCTCAGAGCTCTGAGTGCCAGCATTGTCTAGCTCCTCCCTCCACCTTCCAGATTCTGATAATCCTGCTTCCTATGTCTGGCAGCTGTTTCCTGCTGGTAAACTACCATTATGTTTCCTCAGTGTTCCTTTTCGCTTTTTCAGCCCTCCAAATGTAGACCAAATCACTATACAAAATTACATTTAAATATGTAATGTTATTTCCATATCTGTGCTCAAACCCTGACTGATGCAAGCAGTAATTTAAAATTAAAATAAAAAACTCCTATAAGAAATACTAAAAGATTCTGTAACCAGAAAATGAATTTAAAATTTACCAACCAATTAGCTTTTAGTTAAGATTGTTTACTATATCAGACTTTCCCCAAATGTGATCATGATTTTCTACTAAATTACTAACCAACCAGGTCCTAATTTAGAAAAGTCCAATCATATCACTTTAAAATTTCACCAGATATTTGAATAAGGCATAAAAATAAATTTATCTTTTTATCTGACTAATGTAAATATAATTTGCTTATTTCTTAGAAAACGTAAGAACATACTTGCAAAACTTATTTTCTTTAAAAGATGAACAATTTCTCTAGAGCACATTTAAATTTAATAGCTTACTATTTGCTGTATAAATAAAAAGAAAGCAAAAATAGAAATATTACATAAGGCATTAGTTAGTTTTCACCCTATTAAATAACAAATCATGATCCCTATTGCTCTCTATCAAAAAGCTAATTACTTATATATTCATATGGTAATATTTTATACTTTTTAAAATATGCATCTCTCAATGATTAATTGTTAACATGGCAGACTTACTACTCCAGGCACAGTTGTGAATCCTTTAGTTATAAATTAATTTATAATTTAATTACTTGCTGAGGTAGGATTATTATTACTTCCATCTTACAAATAAAGAAATGGTGGCACAGAGAGGTTGCACTACTTACTAGGTCACATAGATTGCTGACTTAGTAGCCAAACCCAGGCAGTCTGGTTCCTATTAGTGGATCCTCTAAATGGTCTCTTGCTTCTCATCCAAGTGGATACCATGAAAAGTAGTCTATGTCTGGGCATAAGAAGGACATGACACAAACAGTCATCGTTTTGAAGAACAGTACTCTAAGTAAGCAAATATAAACACAACAAAATAATATTATTAACCTTTTGTAAGAAGTAGGCAATTTTTATTTTAACTTAACATTACTCTTTATGCAACAGAAATATTTTTTTATTTTTTGTCTCTACCTACATTGTTCTGCTGCAGAAGATAATAATCCCCACTAACTAGGGTGTAGATCTGCCTATGAATCTAGTACATACTACAATTTGACATTAAAGGAATGTCTTCATGTAATTTCTTCAATGAGTGACTTCAATTCCTTTGGCAAGCAGAAATTCTTGAGAGAATGGTTTTTCAAGAAAAATAATTTTTGATTGGTTTCTACTACCAATGGAATGAACATGTACCAAAAATACAAATTCCTTGATAAGAACAAGTCCACATCTTTAAGATCTATTATAAAACATATATTAGATACTAGATTTTAGACTGGTAAACAGAAATGAAAAAGCCCTGATTTTATTAAAGAAGTAAAGTATTTACATTTCATTAACAACAGTCATTCATTATATTAACATTCATGGTCTATTATAAGTTGTAAATGAAAAACTCAGTTTCCTACCTCCTGTGTAGGGAAAAATCCAGCTCTTTCCTACTGTATCTCTCTTCCCTGTGTATCTCCTTTACTTTTGCACAAAACACTTCTGACATTTCTGGTCACCAAACGTGTGGAGGCTTTTGCCCACATCAACAACCCTGACACCAGCAGGGTTCATAGGTAAGGGCTCAGTCTCATAAGATTGTCCCCTTTCCCTGCCACTTAAAATGCCAGTCTCAAACCCAGGTCATCACCTGTGCTTCTGACAAACTGGCTATGGAGATTCCATTACTGTCTCCTTGGATTCAACTAATTTGATAAAGCAGTTCACAGAACTAGGGAAATACTCATTTGCCAGTTTATTAAAGGATATGATAAAGGATATAGATGAATATCCAAACGGAAGAGATGCATAGGACAATGTGTAAGGGAAAGGGGATAATATGATAGAACAACAAATGAGGGGCACCTGGGCGGCTCAGTGGGTTAAAGCCTCTGCCTTCGGCTCAGGTCATGGTCTCAGGGTCCTTGGATCAAGCCGGGCATAGGGCTCTCTGCTCAGCGGGGAGCCTGCTTCCTCCTCTCTCTCTGCCTGCCTCTCTGACTACTTGTGATCTCTGTCTGTCAAATAAATAAATAAATAAATAAAATCTTAAAAAAAAAAAAAAACAACAAATGACCCAGAGATCTGAGTTATAGTCTCAAAAAATCATAGAATATAAGAGGCTAGGCTAGGAAAGGTATTTATATCAAATGTCTCATTAAATTTTTAAATACACATTAAATCTTAGATATTAGTTAACTCATATTAGGTCACCCAGAAACAGAATTGTAAAGAGACATCACTGATTTGATTGAAATTTAAATAATAAGAACAACTAAATGTCATAATCATAAGATACTATAATCATACTGATAATCAATCATAAGACATCATAAGCTATCTTATAGGTAAGCATTATTATTATCCTCTTCTACAGAAAACTCAGAGAGGTTAAATAATGTTCCAAGGTGTAGTATGTGATATAATAAGAAACGAATATTTTGGTTTTCAGCCCCAGATCCTGGCCAAAGCTTCAAAAACCCTTGTAATTTCCTAAATTATAAGAGCAATAGAAACATCTTATTTATATATATGTGGTGTTTGTCTCTGGCTCCTGAAACTGCTCTGGAACAATAAAGTTGAAATGAATATCTTGTTATTCATAAGGAGCTCTTTCAACCATATCAGAGTTTATGTTAATGAGGTGACTTTTGAAAAGCTTCCAAGGATGGATGAAAGGCTCATTGCCAGGGGAACCAACCATGTGATTAGAGGGTTGGAACTTTTGCTACCCCCTGACTTCCAGAAAGAGAAAAAGGATAGAGCTTGAGCTAATAACTAATGGCCAATGATTTAATCAACCATGCCCATATAATGAAGCCTCCATAAAAACCTTACCCAAAGGGGTTCAGAGAGCTTTTGAGATGATGAACAGATCTGTATTCTGGGAGGCTGACAGACTAACACCTAAGAAACTCTTATACTCAACCTCAACTTTATACTTCAAACTTCAATACTTCAAACCTCAACCTATATATCTTTTCATCTGTCATTTTATCTCTTTCCTTTTAAATATCCTTTGTAATAAATCCATAATAGCAAATAAACTATTTCCCTAGACTCCATGAGTTGTTTTAGCAAATTATCAAAACTGATGAGGAGGTCATGGAAACCCCTGATATGTAGCTAGTTTGGACAGAAGTTGCAGCTAAACTGGGACACACTACTTGAAATTGGCATCTGGGGTTGTGGAGAAGCAGTCTTAGGGGACTGAGTCCTTAACCTGTGAGGTCTGTGATAAGTCTGGGCAGTTAGTATCAGAATTAAGTTATAATACATCCAGTCAGTGCCTGCCAAGAACTGGAAAATTGCTTAGTGTGGAAAAATTTATACATCTGATGTCAGAAGTGTTATGAGTAGAGGAAGAAGTAAATTTGCTTTTATAAGGTTACAGAGATGATAAATGGTAGAACTCATAAACAACTGCCTAAGTTTCTTTCACTTTGTATGAACTGCCTCCAGGACACTGAATTCCATAAGATTCAGGATGGGACACTTGGGATCAACATAATGTTGTCTTTGTGGAACCATGGGTTTAGATGGTTCACCAGAGATGGATCAATAACCCATACCCAAGGAGAGCTCAATGAGTTGCTGCATTCCAGAGGACAGAACTAAGTATTATGATTTTGGCTTCATAACAACAAGGAAAAGATCATTAATCACATTTAATTGAGTACCTAAGTCATTTTAGCTTTTTAGGAATGTTTCTGGATTGAATAAAAAACAGTCATTTTCCAGGTGATGCAGAGGGCTTAATATCTCAAGAGTCAGTATTCCCAAAGTGATAAAGATATTTATGTTTTAGTTGTAAGAATGTCTAGGAGTGATATGTTGGACCTGACATATACTGGCCTATAAGACATGATTATTTAATCCCAGAAATTTTACAAGTTGGTCAAACCATATTGGTAGCTTGGAATTGGCAATGCTGGCAGAATTTAGACCCCGGAAAAGAACATGTTACAAATAACCAGCCTCTCCAATCTTCAAAAAGCCAGTTGTTAACTATTTACCAGGATACCACTGCCCTTGACAGTCCGTGATTGGTAAGTTACCAAAGTCTGTATAGTAATCAACTTTATTGTATCATCCATCTTCTGCTCCAGCTGGTAGTTTCATTTTATACTTATGACTTCTTTGCCTGTGGAAATTCTCTTTCCTACTTCTCCCCTGCTCTACCAACAAAAATCCTGCTTATCATTTGCCAGAAATTTTCCACAGAAACTTTAGTTTATGGTTTTTGCTACCTTCTATTATTTCTTCTCCTCCTATATTAGTTTAATGCAGATTTTCATTTAATCCATTTCACTTGGTTTCACATATGTTAATCTCTTTTTTCCATTTCTGGAAATCATCTTATATTTATTTTTATTTTTTATATCTCACAGCACCAAGCATGGATTTATGCATCCTATTTAGTGCTTGACTAAAAAATTTGGAATATAGAGGATACACTGAAAGACTCTGAACATTTTTTATTTGCTTTAATCAATTTGTATTTACTTTGACCTGTCAACATTTAACATCTTAATGTCTAACAGATATCTAGTAAGTCCAGCTCTCTGCCTCCTCCTCTTCTTTGTTCATTCCTGTGGAGAAAAACACACAAACACTCTAACTGATCACTAAACCTATGGAGTACTTAAGGCTTCCTGCTTATTGTACTATAATTCTCTTGTTCATTTCTTCTACGTCAATACCTAATAGGCAACACATATTTAACATGTCCAAAGAATAAGTTTCTAGTCTTCATATTTAGAATTAAACCTCCAAAACCATCTCCATTTAAGTTAATAGTAACTTCATTGTATCAGACAGCTTTTGCTGTGTAACATCCCCCTCCCTCCATTTCAGTGGCTAAAAACAGAAATCAATGAATTAACTAACATTTATGTGGGTTAGCAGTTTGGGCTAGAATCAGCTGAGCAATTATTCTACTGCTCTAAGATGGGCTTACTCATGTATTTGAGGTTAACTACCATTCAGCTAGATCGGTTCTGCTTTGAGGGATTCACTGGTTATTATCAGAGACAATGAGGGTGATTGGGCTGTGTGCTTTTAATCATCTGGACTCCTATTTGGACCTATTTACTTGGTGGCTCAGGGTTTTAAGTGAGCAAGAGGGTTAGCCCCAATATGCAAGCACATTTAAGGCCTTACAGTTATTATTTTTTTTAAAGATTTTATTTATTTATTTGAAAGGCAGAGATCACAAGTAGGCAGAGAAACAGGCAGAGGGAGAGGAAGGGAGGCAGGCTCCCTGCTGAGCAGAGAGCCCGATGCGGGGCTCGATCCCAGGACCCTGGGATCATGACCTGAGCCGAAGGCAGAGGCTTTAACCCACTGAGCCACCCAGGCGCCCCCTTTACAGTTATTATTACATTGACTAAAGCAAGTCACATGGCCAAGCATAGATTGAAAGAAATAGCCTTGTATTCAAAATATGTGGATAAAGGAATGGGAGAACAAAGTGGATCTATTTGTGTAGTTAATCCACTCCATCAGTCTTTTATTGATTTGCAAAACAGTAGGGTTATTGCTGTGCCTCTTTATCTCCTACCCCATATCTAATCAAGAAGGAAATACAATGGATTTTACCTTTAAAATATAGTCAGAGCGACACCTGGGTGGCTCAGTCGGTTAAGCGGCTCTCTTCTGCTCTAGTCATGATCCCAGAGTCTGGGGATGGAGCCTGCATAGGACTTCCTGCTCAGCAGGGAGCCTGCTGCTGTCCTGCTGCTCCCCTGCTTGTGCTCTCTCTGTCAAATAAATAAATAAAATCTTAAAAAAAATAGCTAGAACTCAACCATTTCTTAGCATTGCTACTGCTTCCCGATAGTTTGAATCATTGTCATCTCTCCTCTAGTTTGTTATATGATCATAACTAGTCTTCCCGGGGCACCCAGGTGGCTCAGAGGGTTAAGCCTCTGCTTTCAGCTCAGGTCATAGTCTCAGGGTCCTGTGATCTAGCCCTGCATCAGGCTCTCTGCTCAGCAGGGAGCCTGCTTCCCCCCTCTCTCTCTGCCGGACTCTCTTCCTACTTGTGATCTCTCTCTCTGTGTCAAATAAATAAATGAAAATCTTAAAAAAAAATTAGTCTTCCCTCTACTGCCTAACCCTAAGTCAACCTGTTCTCAACAGTGCAGCTAAAATGATCCTTTAAAATGCAAATCAAGGGGCGCCTGTGTTGCTCAGTGGGTTAAAGCCTCTGCCTTTGGCTCAGGTCATGATCCCAGAGTTCTGGGATGGAGCCCCCGCATCGGGCTCTCTGCTCAGCCAGGAGCCTGCTTCCTCCTCTCTCTCTGCCTGCTTCTCTGCCTACTTGTGATCTTTGTCTGTCAAATAAATAAATAAAAAATCTTTAAAATGCAAATCAACAACAAGAACAAAATAGAAAATAAGTAAATAAAATATAAATCAGGGTAAATCAGATCATGTTCCTCCTCAAAGTCCTCTGATGATTTCTTATTCAAATAGCTAAATATGTGAAAAGATCCACATTCCCTATAAATTATCCTGCATTGAATCCCCTACCACATCCCTTTTATCTGCATCAGCTCTAACTACACTAGTCTTCTTACCGTTTCTCAAACCCACTTGGTACATTCGCACCAGGGACTTTTTACCTCCTGGTCTCTGTCCCTGTAACACTCTGGCAGCCAGATCTCCACATTGTTCTCCCACATTCCTTTTCAGTCTTTCTACAACCTTCCCTGTGAGACATTTTTTGATCACTCTATTTAAAACTACAACCTTCGTCTAAATGTTCTCATGGAAATTATCACCATCTAACTGCTGTATATTTAACTTATTCTGTTTATAGTGTCTTTCCTATCATTAGAGTAAAAGCTCTATGAATTGATGTTTGTTTACTACAGTATCACAAAATCTAATGTACTTCAGGCACACAGTAGTAAATTAATAAATGAAAGTTTGAATAACCATTGAATGAATCAAATACTAATAAAGGACCAAACCTGTCCTAGGTACAAGGCATGTAGTAGTGAATGTCAGACTAAGTTCCTGTGGTAGATTATGTAATTGTTCCTAATTATTTGATGCCCTCCCTCTATGAGGAATATACTTTTTACTTATTATCATACGACTTGCTGTGTGCATCTAAACAGGGAGACACCATTTGGCTGACATCAAGGTTAGCCAGTTAGCCATGCTATTGGTATGACCAATGGCATATAAGCAAAAGTGATGTATGCCATTGTCAAGAGGAGATTTTAAGAGTCTATGTAGCTTTCTACCATTATTCTTTTCTGTGTGCCATAAGAATGACACGTCTTAGTGATGGTTTCTTCGATCTGGATTCCAGAATGAATATTTGTGGAACAGAGCCTCAGCTGACATACAGCTGACACATAATATGAACAAACATAAACCTTTGTTTTTTTAAGCCAGGAAAATTATGGGGTTATTTTTTATAATAAAATGACTCAGGAAAAGCTAATATAGTTTCTGACCTTGTGAAGTTTATAGACACAAAAGAAATGACATCAAATCTACTGAAATATTTCTATGTTTTATTTAATTAAGTTTAAATCGTAAGGCAATCAACTGGACATGGAAACTTAACATACTGCAAAGAAAACAGAATTCAGGTGTGTCTGAAAAATGCTGGGAATCTTGCCCATCTTTCTTAAGATATGTCTTTATTTTGGCCAAACTGACGCTTTCTCAAATCTGTTTATTTGGTGTCTTTCTGTTCTTCAGAGACACTCTGTGCAGAAGCAAGTCACAGAGATGAGGAGGAAGTTGACCAAGTTGTCACAGTTTAATGTGGTTCAGGATTCCTATTACATTGAGTCATTTAAACCCTTTAAAATTCTCTTTTATTTTATAGATTTTAATCGAGGCAGTTTATTGTGGAAAAAATTTAACATTTCAAGTATGAAAGAGTCATGGTTTGAATCTAATAGCCCAACTGAATTTCTATGAGTAAAAGCCCACAACCATTCCAGTGTATAAGCAAGTACCGGGGATAAAACAGCAGGAGGGAATGCACACAACTTCCAGTTAGAAAGAATTTCTATAAGCTTATACCTTGAAGTCCATCCTCGGAGGCCAATACACAACTGAGTCCAACAACATGCTTCTTTGTTCTTTGTTTGCCTGTGAGCCAAGTTTTACATTTAAACCCAAAACGATGTGTAACATGTTGTCGGGAAAAAAAAAATTCACATTCATAAAGTTAACTCGTTTCTTAGGTAATTCTTTATTATGTTTCTGAGTGTTAAAATGGGAAAAAAAAAGTAAATTATGTCCCTCGGAGTGATCAAGGGGATAAAAATCTGAGTAAAACTCAGTGATAGGAAAAATGCATGATGGAGACTTTGAAACTTAGGAAACAGTTTCAGATGTAAGCTTAAAGGAAAAGCTGGTGTCATGGATTTTTTCACATAATAGTAATGTCACTCATATTATTTTTTAAATCCTCAGTAAACATATGTTTGTAGGGAAGATCCTTTAAGAGAAGCTATTCCTTGCCATCAAAATCTTTTTTTTTCTTCAAACATAAAATACCTCAAACATTTCACATATACATGGTAATTAGAAAATAACATTCAATCAGCAACTATTTATACTTTTTAGAATTTTATGTAATATTTGAAACTTAAAGGGGAAATGTATGTAGCTTCTATGTAAATTATGAAGTAGAATAATAAAAGAAATTCCCAGGGACCAACTCCTTAACACAAGATAGTCATTCTAAGATAATGCTGTCCCTACCATCTTACTCCTTTTTTATCTCAATTCCCTATGACCCCCACTCGACAGAGATAAGTGTATTTCTGGATTTTGGCTTATTATTTCCTGATAACTCTTTGCTAAACACCTGTTACTTATTCTCCTACTATGTTTGAGAGAATGGCATGCAAAACCCACTATATAAAGACCTCATCTTTTTCTATCTCATATCCTACTCTTATGTATCTGTCTTAAGTCTCTTTGGGCTGCTCTAACCAATATCATAGGCTGAGTGGCTTAAACAAGAGTAATTTATTCCTAATGGTCCTTGAGGCTAGGAAGTCAAAATCAAGATGCCAACATGGTCAGATTCTGTTGAAGTCTTTCATCCTAGTTCACAGACAGCTGAGTCATCACATGACAGAGAAAGAAGAAGCAAGCTCTTTCTTCTCTTTTCTTATAAGAGCACTAATACCATCACAAGGAATCCACCCTTAAGTCCAAATTATCTCTCAAAGGCTCCATCTCCAATACCATAATATTAAAACTCAAGTTTTCAACATACGAATTTTGGGGGAACACAAATATTCAGTCCATAACAGCACTAGAATGAACAAACTATTATAATTAAAATAATAGAAAATTTCCATAATAATAATGTTGGGATTAAGTGACTGGCTATGATCTTTACTAATCTTCACAACAACTATATGAACCAGATAGAAAATGTGTAATTTTATCTCCAAATTATAATAAATAGTATTGATTGTCAAAGAGGATAAGTGATGTTTTCAAAGTCATGTTGATAGGGGAATAGCTATGTCTAGACCCCAACGTACCTAATATTTTGGTGGGGAATAATCAATGATATACTATTATATACCAAGAATTATCCCTAGCTTTTTCCAACAAAGTGATGAAGTATATACAATTATTATCCTCAGTTTTCTGTGGAGGAAACTGGGACTCAGAGAGGTTAAAATTCAACCATGATCACACAGAAGGAAAGTGGTGAAGCTGATATTTATGGCAGGATTTATATGACTATAAAACACATTCTCTTACCTACTTAATTATCTCATTTTCAAGTTATTTGGCCAAGTTGTTTCTTTTTTTATATACAAACATAACCATGATAGGATTTCAGTGAAGGAGGGCTCAATATACATTAATGTAACAGGAAACATTTTTCAAGGAGAAAGTATAAAATTTAAAGGATCTGGAAAGAACATAAAAAGAGGGGTATCATAAGTGAAGTAAAAAGATGAAAAGTACCATAATTAAGAACATAAAAATAAGCACATCTTATGTGGTGATGACTAAGCAGCTTAGTTATCAACTTTACAACTCAGGAGCCATGGGTCCTGTGATCAATCGTGAATAATTTTTGTCCATTACTTGACTAGTTGTATGTATTACCAGGATTCATATCTTCATTCAGATAGTCTATGCAGTATCATCACAGTACATCAAAACTGAACCTTAGCCATGATCACTGGCTCCCCTGATTTGCATAGACGTTCATTTCATAGGGATATACCAGGTGTCTTAGTCATTTATGCAACAAAAGTCACTGTAAATATCTCCTTTAGAATTCAGAGAACTGAATGAAGGGGTATTCTTCAAACACATTTCCTCTTCAGTTACTCTCTGAATCATACCAATAGGAAGAGCATCTCATAATGGTGTTATTTTACTCACAACCCAAGTTTGAAGTTTTACTCTGGCAGTACCATGAATTAAAGTTTTATAAGTTATGGAATTAGAAGGATAATATTGTCAGTCAAGGTAATAATGACAGAAACAGAGAGGCAAAGAAGTGTGGGGAAGTATATTGTGGGGGATGAAAACTTGCATAAAGGAATATTTATGATGATCTGGTAGTTATTTTTGAAAGTTAGAATAAAGAATTAATAGTATTGGGACGCCTGAGTGGCTCGGTTGGTTAAGCGGCTGCCTTCAGCTCAGGTCATGATCCCACCATCCTGGGATCGAGTCCCACATCGGGCTCCTTGCTCGGCAGGGAGCCTGCTTCTCCCTCTACCTCTGCCTGCCTCTCTATCTGCCTGTGCTTGCTCTCGTGCTCTCTCTCTCTCCCTGACAAATAAATAAATAAAATCTTTAAAAAAAATTAATAGTATTTATAAGTAAGGGTGTGAAATAACCTAATTTCTGTGTTAGGAAGAACTTTTGTCACCAAGTGATGAATCTCATAGAGAGATAGGATGTTTAAATCACAAGTTCTCTTTGTTTACAAATTTTTAAAATGAATTCATTAATCAGCCAGTATTTAGTAGGTACCGAGCATATGTCAGACACTTCTATGCTCAGGGAAAAAGGTAGCTATGATTCTAGATCTTGAAAACCTCATAGTATAATTAATAAAACAGGAATTAAACCAATAATGTAATTTGAATATTATAAAAGGAGTTCAAAATAGCATGGGAATACAAAAAAAGGTGATAGTTTCTCACTGAAAATTCATGGAACAACTTCAGTATTAAATATCTCATGATTCATTGCAGTCATGCTCTTCTGGACCTTCTGACAAAATCGTTAGTTGTGTTTTTATTACAAATATGAATTCACTCATTTTATCAAACTAAGTTTGCAAGAGTTAGCTACTAAATATGTAAAACCAGTGATATTTATAAAATCATTATAAAAATCATGCTGAAACTCAATGTTAAAGTATTTAGAAATCTCAGATATAAAACTATTGGGAATAGTTGAAAATGGAGAAAGGAGAAACAATATCTGATGGGATGGGACAGACTTCTTGGATTAATGGAAGCAGAGATGGATAAAACATAGAGAACTTTGAACCTCATTTCCCTACTCAAGAGGAGGAAATGCTTTGAGATGTGTGTGGGGAGCATGGATCATTGTACAGGCACACATGCAGGACTGATGGGAATGTGTAGATGTATCATTTCTGTGTATTCCAGAGATTCTTTGTATCTTTTCTGTATATAAAACCTAGAATGGTATTATATGATTTTATGCTTTGGTCAGTCATTGCCTAAATTGTTGGACTGTGAAGTAAAAAACCAAGTTAAACACATGTGCAGTTTTAAAAACCACATAGATAAAAATGCATCCCAGTTTGAGGGAGTTGGGAATAAAAAGGATTCCTTCTCAGTCTTTGTGGTTACAAGGCAAAGAGACTCTGCTCCCAAAGAGAAAATTAGATGTCCTTATGAAAAGGGCATGCATTGTTAAATTATTTTTCCATTCCTTAAAAATCATAATACTCATTGATAAAACATTTTGACCTAGTAATCGATCTGTATACCTGCCTGGAAAGGTCCACCATCAATTTTGAGTCCAACTGATTTTTTGAAAAGCTTAAAGAATATACCCTCAATAAATCCTTGCTGATATATTAACCAATGAATAATTGATAATGTGAACATGCTCAACATTTTCTGAAGGGAGGTGAGAGAAAGGTAATAATTTATAGAGTATTTTATAATAATTACACAGAAATAAAGGCTCACATCCTCTTCTATGCAGCAGGATGTTCAGATACAGTTTGTTATTCCTCCTATTTAAGCTTTGTCTGTCTAAATATAGCCACCATACTTAGATATGATTTGAAAATCAGAACACCAAAAGGCATTAGCTAACTGTTTAAGTAAGTAATTTGGGAATTCTTCCACATCTCCAGTAGGAAAGTTATCAATGATCTTAGAGTAGATGCTGATAGCAGGCATTTGAGATTTTAACAT